>JAHZMW010001537.1:0-10144 GCA_027743745.1 Alloscopus bannaensis | reverse complement strand
CTACCTGTCACTATTGGAGTGATTTAACATTTTCTTTTACCATTTCTCAGCGAATGTCACCCTCCATTTTGGTGTGAGCCTTTAACTGTGAGTGGAAGGAATTCACAGCGTGGATTATTGTAAGCAAACATCATCAAACACTTTGTTCAGTCAACACGTTTCCGAGAATGGAAGTGGGGTTTTCATTCAACTCATTTCCTCTTTTATGACAACCATTCAAGCTTTCTCTGTTGAAAAAAAATGGGATAAATGAATAAAGGCTGTTTACCTCACAAAATTATTTACTAAAATAGTGCCTTGTGTAAAAGCTTTCCTTTGGGAGTAAAGTATAGTTTTTTTTAAAAGAATTTGGTAGGAAACAAGTAATCCGGTTAACATTTGATGTTGATTTGAGAAATTGACTTGCACAGCTCGACTTTGGATTGGTTAATTCTTTCTTCTGCTGAACGTTTGTGGAGATCGTTTAATTTTCCTTGGTCGAACATGGAAGTATATAATCTAATACTATCAATGTACCTAATAAGAAAGGTGGCGAATTTTAAAGGCGTCAAATTTCTCTGATTTTAAAATGCAGATAATACTTTAAACGCTAGAAACCTAATTTTATTCCACTAAATAAATCAGTGTCAACATCCGAATTAATTCAATTCGCGCAATACTTCTGTCAACAAATTATTACCTTTCTCAATAAACATAATGCTTTCTCTTTCAAGCTAAACGGACTTTCTACCATGTCGCACCAATATTCGTACCACAATATGTAATGAATGACAACACTGAGCTCATTGAGCACAATGGTATAATGTTTTAGGTTTATCGGAGTGACTAAGTAATGCATTTTCCAATGATACAATCTCACATTTGAAAAGGGTGTTCAACCTAAGTGTAAGAAATTGCAATTTAAATCTCGATTCAACCTCATTTATGCCTAGAAAACACTGCATCAATTCAACAAGCCTCTGAATCACAAACAAGGCTAAGTGATTACCATAAAAAACTCTGAGCATTTGTGTTGGTGACGACTGCAAAAAAATGTACCTTTCCACACAAGCTTCTTGAAGGTGGTGAGTACGTCAGTTAAAAGCTGAGAAGATGTAGTGATTATTCTCGAGAAAACTAACCATCTCACTGAGCAGGGCATTGTCATTGCCCTCGCACTTTTTCCGTTATACTAGGTGTCAGTAACAAGAACAATATTTACGTATGCCAGCCAACTTTTTTTTTCATTCATACAAGTGAAACTCAGGATAAGGTGCTCGGAGAAGTAACAAATCCAGACAGTATCCCACAATATATTTTTCCTATGCAAATACCGTGTGTAAAACAATAAAAAGCTTTATAGAGTGGTACAGAGTATCAAGATGCATTATCTTTTTGTACACGTTTCATCACGAAGATAATTCCTACAGAGAAATGTATTTCGAGACAGGTAAAAATAGGCTTCTCTTCACCATTATAAGTAATGCATAAAACTGGATTGTGAGGTTCCTTATTGTTCTTTGAACTGTTATTGCAAGTTCACGCAAAGCCGGCTACACTCTGCGGCCACTCAACTTTGAGAAAATCTGCTTCACACTATCGGCATCCCTTTTTCCTACATTACGTGGATTACCGTTGTGTGTACAACACGGTACGGCACACAACGTATCTCAATGTTCCGAGAGTGTACTCGCTGTGAATATGTTGTGAATGTGAAGTCTACACATGTGACCGTTTAGCTGCTTAACCATCCATGAGTTGGGTCGTTCGCATTTAAACTTGATGTGTATTGTGTACCATTTTTAGGCGGATGATAACAGTAAAAGTTATACGAAGGTGTGAATACATGATTGCTACTCGGATAAGTAAGTCATTATTCCATTCATTGCGGATGAGGCAGTTAGAGATTGCACTTTTTTGAAAAAAGTGTTGAAAAAGTTGTCATCATTTTTGGTGTTTAAACAAGTAACTGTGACAGGAGTAAACAAAGTGGTGAACCGAAGCCGCAATGATAATGCAACCGCAACATGTTCTACAATCTGTTGCGGTTATGCAATTGTCCAGAGAAGCTGGAGTATTCCATTCATAAAATGAAGGATGTTGTATGATTGCTTATACCGCATTCAAACATATTCATACGGTATTTATATTGAGAGAGCGGAAATTGTTTTACATAAAAGCCCCGTTCCATCCGACCGATTTGCATCTGTCTCATTATTTTCTGTGTGTCGCTCGAATAAAAATTAATTTCTAAAAAAACACAAGCAAACTGAGGATGAGTTCAGGTTAGAATTTCTCAGAACTGTGTGCAGGATGGTGGCTCAGTTGTATTGCAGATGTTTCCGGTTTGGTTACCTCAATTATGAGTGTCCATTTCTCAAAAGCAAGAGGCAGTCCTGCATTTTGGACTCTGTCCCAAAACTCTGAACTCTGATATCCTTCAGAGGATGTGATAATGTGTGAATAAAATCGTCATCGTATCATGGCCCCCAAAACAAGGGTGTACATTCCACCGTCCACACAATGATAATCTAAGAAAACATCGTTATATACATACTTAGGATACGTAAAATCGAGTCAAGCTGTGTGGAGTTGTGAAGAGATTAGTTTAACTACAAAGGATATTTTTTTCAAGCCCACGCTACACACAAGTCCTTCGCCGAGTCGTTCTAGTAAATGAGCACGTAATACTATACTCATTCATAGGAGTACCTACACGTCCATTTCTTGCGTAGGGTAGGCACAGGAAGCAGCTCCTGGTGTAACCGGATGACCTTTTTGATCAACACCTTTTACTTCTTACCTTACCAATGTACAGAGTTATGTGAATGAATGAAAAAAGGTTTTACGAGCAACAAGTAGCTTGATGAGTGCATTCTTAACGATGCTTACTGTACACACTCTTAAAGGATAATGAGTCAAGGATTTTGAATAAAAATGTTATTATGCACATCATCCAAATATCGGATTGATTGTTTCAATTTGAATGCAGTCATTTAGACGCCTTGAGGGGATGTAGAAATTTCGGGGAGTTTGAATGAGGTGGTGATGATGTGATCAACTTTGCTCGTGATTAAGATTTATATTTCTTACGGCTTTCAAAATTTTGATATAATAGATTATGGAAATGGGAGTTTGAATGGCGTAATATTGTTAGCCAATTTTTAAAATCTGAAGATAAGTAACGTGTTGACTTACATTAGGAGACTTCTCCTTGAGTGATTGTTCCTCCGTCTAATTCACGTCTCCTCTTCGTTGTTTAGAAGGATGTGAGCGGATACTGGAAACAAAAAAAAATAACATTTTATAATCTCGAGATTTAAAGAGTAAACATCATTGAGGTCATTGTCGGAAGCATTGAGAGCTAAAGCGCAAAGCGACCAAATTAGATGTGACACAAAAAATGCAATCTATCCTCTCAAATCTAAAGAATTTATGAAAATCTCGCACGCAAGGACAAAGTCGCACCCTTACACTACTTGTATCTAAACTAGACTAAAATTATTAGAGATAAAATGCTTGTCAAGATCTCACAATGAGCAATTGTGTTACACATATTTGTGGATTGAGCCTACTCCAAAAGAGTCACTTTTCTGTGCACAATAATTTTGTACTCCGTACCTCATCCCATGCATATTCATTCTTTGACTTCACTTGAACCATATTGGACTTTCTAGGTTACACACAATTATTATGCGTTTGACACCACACTCTTGATGCAGAGTGAACAACTGCGTGAGAAATAGTATGCAGTATGTAAACCGTGACTACGTTGTTGTAGCGAGCAAATATACAGACGGCTAGTGCATTGTTATTGTGCGTCGCTGCGAAGAGTCATACTTGAACTCGTGTAGTAAGTGGATACAAATTAGGGCATGAGACACACACACTTCAAGTGATTTTACCTTGTCCAATCCCTCTCGATCTAATAAGGGACCACAATACAAATACAACAACGAAACGATACTTTACTTCCTTCCACCTTTGTTTATGCCATTTAACAATTTTGGAACAAGGAAACTATAATTTACACACTGTTACATTTTAGTGCTTAGCGTGTATCGGAGCATTTATTAAATTTATTAAATTCGCTTCTTGAAATCCATCTTGTTTCAACGGTTTGATTTTTAAAAAAGTAACGCTAAAAATTTTAGTACAACCGACCTGTAACAGCGGAATCTTCACTTCGGTAAGGTACATACGTCGTGGGAGGTTATACATATATCACTCTCTCGCTTTACTCGTCATCACCTTCATCGCACGCATTTTCCCTTCCATAATGTTATCACTGTCAACATGGACTCACCACAATGTCCCGAAATTACCTACTTACAGGCGAAAGGTTGTAGAACCTTCCCCTCAACTTTGTTCAAACTTATGAAGATCACTAGCATTGAGAGGGACGCGTGAAAGTACCAATTTTCATATGACAATAACAAGCTCATAAGCATCGTAACTAACCACCTCGTTGTGTAGAGCAAATATTTTCCAATGACTCCTTGGAGGTGGTGGTGTGCTCTACTAACAACAAAATAAGGTACCGGAGATCCAACACAAAGGGAACCCAGAAAGTTGACCAAATACTGCCAAAACAAATGCGACAACTCCAACCTTATATAATTAACACAACATCTCTGCTGACCCGTGGGAGCTCTGACAAACAAGTGAGCAAAGGAATCTACTCCAAGAAAAGGGTCTCTTTTGAGTTCAGGGTTTCTAGTCGCTACTTTTGAGGGCAAAAAAAAAGTTCTCAAGTGTAACAGCTCCAGCCTGGAGTACCTCTTTGTCATTCCCTAATGTACTGGAAGAACACTGAGAGCCGACAAATAGAGGAATGAATAGGCATTACTTGGAGAGATTTTGTATACCTGTTCCCCTCCCTCTGAAGGGCGTAATGAATCCCGCTTTTTTAAGTTACCCTAAATATTTTCATTTGTCAATAATAACCTCATTAGGCACGGACGTACAAATATTAAATGATAAAATGTGATTTTAACCAAATCTGATTCGCCTCCTAATTTAAATATAAGCGTCCGTTGTACAAAAATGATGTGGGAGACTTCTCTGATTTTTCTCATAGATTTGTTGAGGGCAATAAATTATATGGTACATCTTTTATGACTTGATGATCTGTTAAATTTTTTACTGCTAGTATTTCATCCATATGCGCACCTTTTTCGTTTCTAATCCCTCTGAAGAGGAAGATGCATGAAGTGCTGAAAATAGACAAGTTCCCACCGCATTCCTCAGAATTTTTTAGATCCTTTTTTTGTATAACCAATAATGGATAGTAACAAAGGAGTCTCTGAAAGTTTTGGAGGAAGTCTGTCGGATGAAAAAAATAGATTTTTTAAAAACTCAGAGACATATTACCAAACATGCAAGATGAAGGGATGGAAAAAAATGGAGAAATACTGACGAAATGTTTAAAGCCATCTCATTCCATTTTTTACTCGAGTTTCGGCTTCAGCGGAAGAAGGGTAGAAAATATGAAACCCCTTCGACTTCTTTTTGGAGTTATTCATTCCAATAAAAGGTTCTTCGGAAAACATACATGTTATCTTTAGTATGTTACGGAATGCTTAAAAATCATTCGGTTCACTTTAAACACTGTTTTCCTGCTCCGTGTTCGGCGTAGTGGACTTCTTGGCAATCGGGCAACAAAGAATTACGTTGAATCCATCTTTGAAGAATTTCTATTCTCAGAATACTACGAATAGTGTTTGTAATATTCTCGTGTAAAACTTGTGAAGCATGCGCTTTTAGTCTTAAAGATGCACTCGGATCATCGTCTCATCAAGATGATGAAATGGGCTGTTCCGAGTATCTTTGCTGACGAAACTGACAAGGAATTTGAACTGTTGAACTGACGACGGCTTCATTTCAAGTTGTTATTGAATACGAAATAAATTTCCGATGCAAAGATGAGTGCGCAAAGTGAATTGAATTGATGAGCGAAACCAGTTGGAGGGTTAGTATTAGTTTTGAATAATCATTGATGCGGAATAAATTAATTAAGGAATCAATTTCAAACTGTGGCACACAGAGTGGTGCTACAATGTATCTTTCGAAGTTTTCATTGTTGCAATTTTAGAAGAGTTTGATCCAACTAACGTATTCTCCTCATGCTTAGGCCAACCTCCCATTACATCTACTTTAAAGTTAACTTTTCACTTGCTGCATATTTAAAAGCAGTGGCTTTTTAGTGCTTTACTATTTGATCGGACAGCATAATATTAAAATAGTCTATTCCAGACATGCTTAACTCTACATCTTGTCAATCAAAGTGGCATTCGACCCGGTAGCTAATGCTCCACAAGTTTAATTTGTGTGTAAATAACTGATTTACTACAAATATTACACGCTCACTTTGCACACTAATATTTGGCACGTAAACAGTGACGTCTCACCTGGAGCTGGTGTTACAACGTAAAATTCACTTGTTATTGTTACCAAACGTACACACGTAGGTATACCTGTTAAAGATGATGTTTTCCTCATATTTTTTGCGGGCTTGATTCAAGCAGGAAAAAACCAGACAAAATCATAATAATTCACATATAAAATTCATGCCACAACGCAGCAAAAATTTAACCTTCAGCTGTTGACTGAATTTTTGCGCTTTGCACAATTTCGTAGTTAATCTTTCGCTGAGGATGGGCTAGTCATGCTAACCCATAAATGGTTTGTTTTGTACCCATATCACCAGCTCCACACGACGAGGATCAGTTTCGCATCACATTTCATCTACGAGACATGTCTACTTCACACAAAAATAAACATCACAATCAACATCGTTGTAGCTCCACCGCATAAATTGTCAAAGGAATCAAGAAAACTAACCTCTTCCACACAAACGAGTGTGACAAGGGCAACTCAAAAGGAAATATGCCGAAATGCATACAAAATATACATTTTTTGAGTGATTAGTCTCCTCAAAAAAATCTTCGATTATTTTCCTATTTATAGCACATTCCGTTGTCATTTTAAAGACGGAAATTTTTCGAGACCATGCTTCATCACTAATTACACCGCTCTTTCCTAACCCAAATAATTCCTACAAAATTCTACGAACTGTAACAACCTGGATAAACGAGCAGAGCCGCCATCAATTCTGTGGAAACTCCTTTTAATCCAACGTCAGCCCTCATGATGGCTCGCCTCTATGATTACTTGACATGGCATTTGTGCATTTCAATTTTTACGTCAATTCTCACAATCGTTGGTTTTGTGTCTCTCCTCCCACTCTCTTTTTGAAGGTTAAATATATTCTGTAGCTGAAAGCTACAAAATGTACTTTTTTCCTATACTTTTCCATAAACTCATGTCAGTCAATCATCACAGTATGAATGAGGATAAGCGGATGAAAAAAACATGCGAGTGTATTCGCTTATATGCAATGACACGAAATCATTATAATTATGACTGGTCTTGTGGTCAACGGGGAAATGAATTCTTATTTACCTTTACATAATCACGTCACAAAGCGAATCATAAACGAATACTACGAGTACTAACCCACAAAAATTTTTGCGTTTACATCGACGTAATGCCAATTATGCTTGTGTGTGTAAGCACCTAAACTCAAAAGAAGAGTCTGCTCGAGTTGTGTGCGCACTTTGTTTGCAGTGGATAACGTATGCACATTTATAATTAGGTTTGAGCCTCGAAATACTTTATAATCTGTTGCTAACTCTCAAAACAAGAGATGAATATGATTACAGGCTGTGTAGATCACAAAGTTGAGCTTTGAGCTAAGCTGAAAGAATTAGAGTAATTTGTGGAGACGCGTGTATTTCAAACACTTCGTGTCAACAGGAGAATCGTGCTGGAAGCTACGTTTTATTGCAGCGCAGTTCACTAAAGACACGTATTGTATACGTAAAAATTGACGGTTTGGGTTATACTTTATTAGATGTATCAAATATCTTGCTTCCTTGTTTTGTAGCTCCAAGATTTCCCTAAACGTTTTACAAAGTCCAACCCTCCAACAGTGATTGTAGAGAACATGAAGTCAATCAAAGCCAGGAATTATTAACATTTTATTAGCAACTGTTACACTTGTGACCTTCGCACGAATTACATGCTTAGTAGGTCGCGAACATCTTCATAAAGTATGTCTGCACTATAATTTTCACCTCGGACACGATGCCAGCATAAACATCAATTTCTTTAAACTTCTTGTAGCCAGCAATGTTTAGAAATTGTAAATACTAATTACAACAGATCCTTTACACCAAGTCTGATTTACAACTGCATTGACAAGACTTTGTCACACTTGAGCAGAGTTAAAGGACAGTGTAACAAGAATAGCACAGAATTACGATGGTTTCAACAAGTAAATAGTGGATTATAGAACTTAAAAAACTATTTTGTCACCAAACACTGCGTATTAATTCTTGTAACATGCCGTGGCATTGATGATGTGGATTTTGCACGCTTCATAACTCATTCACGTGTCAACAACTGAAATAGATATAGAACCTGAGATATACATTAGAACTTGTATAGTATTAATGGATTTTTTCGCGAGTATGAGTTGAGCTTGCGGTTTTCACAATGCCACACAATTCATTTGTCTTTGACTCTGTTTACACATCAAGTTACATAGTGAGGAGGATTGACTGTAAATGACGACATTTCAGAGGATGATGAGCAGTTATCAAACAAAAAGTGAAGGTAGACAAACGAACTGGCGGCTACTAGCCTGAGCCTATAGGCTACAAAAAATTTAACGTATCTGTTCATAATACGTATCAGATTCACTCCAAATAAAATTCTAGCTTTGGAAGTAAAATTCTATGGAGTTTATATACTTTGTTCATCTCAACTAATAAATATTCCACTTGCACTAACAATAGAAGTCAAAGATTGAATTTATCCGTGAGCAAATCGCTAATATAAAACCAACACGATTTATACGCGTATAATTTGTCTCAAATAAAAAGCAACCTTTGCCTTCTAGCAAGATTCTAAATTTCTTGGCTCCTCAAGTCTGAGCAAGATGAATATAAACCACTTTTACATTACAAACACGGTAGTGATTTTGCTCTACAATCAACTTGTGTAGGAGTATCTAATGAGATGCGAAAGGCATAAAATATCCTTTGATCCAGAACGAAAATCACAAATCTTAAAATCCTTCAATCAATCCAAACGCAATGTATCATTACACGTGTTCCTATGATTATTGAATCCTATCATCACAGAGTCGTTGTCATATTCAAGTAAAAAACATTAATTTTCATCTACTTCCAGCGCCTTATTTGGCTCTTCGTGACCATTCGCGCGTATTTGAGACACGATAAAGTTGTCATTATTCCAACAATCTTCACAACTCAGCCGAAACCGGCGGACAACTATAATAATTAAACCTGTTACTTCAAGAGTTTCTCTGCCAGTTGTTTGATTAAAGATGAAACCGATACAATTTGGCGCGTCTTCACATCTGCTCCTTACATACGAATCCACTTCGTATTTTATTGGAAAAGCAGTTTTTACATGTAATTAAAGCATTTCTCAAAAAGGCCAACCATTTGTGAGCAAATTGTTTTGTTTTTATTCTAAGGATGGGCAAAACTTCAAGATGCCTACCAAAATCTACTTGAATATTATAGAAAGAAAAATTGGGGCTGGAACACGTGCTCAGTTCAAGAACCCGTGTGAGCTCCATACAAAGCACAAAAATCCCATTCATCTCCTCTCCAGTCAGCCACATCTGCCAGCCAGAGAGATCTTCTAAACTCACACCACATAAAACTCTACAAATCCTCCTCCGCATTCTCCTAAGTTTTCAAACAAACCGATTTCAACGCAAACCACATCCATGTCACACATATAAGTCCCTTATACACAATTATACTTAACTATATAACCTTCATAAAAAAATTCCTGTTTTCTAACCTTTAGGCAAAAGATGATATTAACTTCTCTTTTCGTTACTGATTATCAAGGGCAACGAAGCCGTCGCCACTTGGGATGATATGTGCACACATTTTACCACACGAGTTATGCATGGAGGATATGGAGAGCACAAAGCGTGTGTAGCACGTCGCTCTGGAACAGAGTGGAAGTGACGCTTGAGGAACAGATAACACGTCCATACAAGCCGCCCACCCACTTCAATCTTTTTTTGGTGGATATACACCGGTGCACTAACCACCAG
>JAHZMW010001536.1:0-10106 GCA_027743745.1 Alloscopus bannaensis | reverse complement strand
TGTATTTGATGCGCTTTTTTAACCCTTTTCTCACCATTTCAATGTACTCAGCTGATACGATTTAAGATACCTGTTCGGTTGTCCTCAATTTTAAGAGATTTGCACGAGATAAAACAGTCCTGGAGGAGGTAAGATGGTCAAGTTTGATTTCAACGAGATTTGGAAGATAGTAGTAAAAAAGTAGGGATCATATTTGCATTTTTTATGTGTGCACATTACTTATAACTTATAAGTTATAAGAGAGTTTTTTGGGACAGGTTTCCCATTCAATGCATATTGCGTACATTGCCACACAAGCGTATAAGGTGTGTGTGTATGGTGAATGTGACCTTGTGCGTTCTTTCACACTTCAGACAGAAACTCGTGTTCTCACATTTCGAGTTTTTTTCACATTGGTTTTTTTGCACAGTTTACAAAGTTTTGAAAGTGTGTTTGGCCTTCGAAATTAGGATTTGGAGAGTTTACCTTGAGGTAAGCTGAGCAAATATTGGAGGGATATGGAGAATGTGTGATGTTTGGAGGTTTGCAAGGGTGCAAATCTGTGGAAGCTTACGTTGTTTAGAGAGGGCCTTATGTATGGGTTGGAAGGGTCGGGCCCTGATTTGCCAGTATAAGAATTGGTGGGTACAAGATTACTTAATCTGTAATACGTCTTGTGCAGCCGAGTAAAGAAATTGCTCTTCAAACTCGTACTAAATGGTGCCTTCAGCTTTGCACACTCTCACCAAACAAAATGGCCAATTCAAGGGGAATCAGGGCCTGAACAAAAAAATATCTTTTACATTGGAGGTCGGACGTTACTATATGTTTGGAGGTTTGCAAGGGTGCAAATCTGTGGAAGCTTACGTTGTTTAGAGAGGGCCTTATGTATGGGTTGGAAGGGTTGGGCCCTGATTTGCCAGTATAAGAATTGGTGGTATAAGATTACTTAATCTCAATTAATCTGTAATACGTCTTGTGCAGCCAAGTAAAGAAATTGCTCAACTTGTACTAAATGGTGCCTTCAGCTTTGCACACTCTTACCAAACAAAATGGCCAATTCAAGGGGAATCAGGGCCTGAACAAAAAAATATCTTTTACATTGGAGGTCGGACGTTACTACGGACCGTTACCATTTCGCAAAGAATTTCACGTCCGCTTTTCTCCGGTCAACCAACATTGCCAGCTCAACCTTGTTCGTTGAAATGTTGGTGAATTTGCATCTCATTTGGCTGGATTTGGAAATTACCAAGGCTGACATTTATATTAAAACTAGGAGCAGTCTTTCATGTTTTGGAAATGGTGTTTAATGTTCAAAAAAACAAAGCCTTGAACGACACCGTAAATCTGTGAGAATTGCGCCGTGCAAGCACGAAGTAGATTGTTGGTTATAATCTGCAGTAATGGCACAGAGTCTTAATTTTTAATTATAAATTGGTTTTAACAGTCACCGACCGACGGTTTATGGATAATCTTAACAAACAAGACTCTGAGGTTGGAGTGGCAGCTACCGGTAGTGACAATGCCACCAACACGAGTGTGACTGCCAATGAGTCGAAGCCGATTCTTGGACCTTTGACATTGGATGCTGATCAGACTGTGACAAATAAAGAAAAAGTGCCCCCTTTACCCCCTGCTACTTCCGGTTACGCCAGTATTGTAATGATGGAATTGACTGGAGGACCTTCGAAATTGGAGCAGCTTTTGACTGCTGGACAAGACAGGAAAAGTAGACGTGATTCTTCGGAAGCTCCGGCAAACCCTAATAAAGGTGATTTAACGGCGATGTCGGCCGTGAGCAATTTTAAACATGTGTCTGGAGGAATTATGAGAAGCTGTAATTCTGAAGAGTTGAATAGGAACATTGAGAATGTAATAACTTGTTTTAATTTTTATAAGGCGACGAAACGTTTGGAAAGCCTTCTTCAGACTCTCTTGCAGACAGGTATAAGAATCCTCGTAAAAGATTGTTGATGACTTCCTTGGCTCCCGACGAAAGGGCGATGGAACAAGGTATTTACCTTAGTTTTCTTTAATTCTTTATATCTGCATGCTGCCCTGTTGTAAGAAACAAGTGGTCCAATAATAATATCATGCTGTCGCTCTCTATCCATTAACCGGATGACAAAAATATTCCACTTCTTTTTCTGATTCAGCAACACTGGAGTCTGAGGACACATCCGTCAAGGCGAAGAAAATGATGAAGTGGAAAACAGATGTGAAAAGTGAAGGTTCAGCGAGCATGGAAAGTGGAAGCAAAAGTAAGGGCTTAAAGTTTGTTTAGATAAAGCTCATAAGTTGAATTGCTAGACATCAAATTCCATTCCTGGAATACCTCTGATAATGGCATTAAGCTTCATGTTTACGTTGCACTCAAGAAGTTTCATGATTACTTTTCTAAGTTCAATTTCTGTTTCTTCGTCTGTTGGCACACTCCCTTGATCTGGAATCTGCATCTAACACTGTTATAACAAAGCAGTTATTCATGTTTACGTTGCACTCAAGAAGTTTCATGATTACTTTTCTAAGTTCAATTTCTGTTTCTTCGTCTGTTGGCACACTCCCTTGATCTGGAATCTGCATCTAACACTCTTATAACAAAGCAGTTAGATTTCCAGAGACTTTATGTGTTATGTGGCATGTGCGTATCCGTTCAGAATTTACAATTCTATTTCTCCACACTATTCTCAAGTATCCTCTAAACTTTATTACGCTCTCGAGCTCGAGTCAGTCACTTTATGTGCTTGCCTTGTCTCTACACGCATTAAACTGTTGTTTCATGTACTATTCGTTTGCACATTCAAGTAAAATGCATGTCATTCTCTAAACTTTATTACGCTCTCGAGCTCGAGTCAGTCACTTTATGTGCTTGCCTTGTCTCTACACGCATTAAACTGTTGTTTCATGTACTATTCGTTTGCACATTCAAGTTAAATGCATGTCATCATAATATTTTTATTACAATTACTACGTACATCCTTTCTCCTCAAAAGTATAATAATATAGTGTGTTGTTCTATATTTCCTCTCTTAGTCTGGTGGTTTAGATCATTGCAAATTGTGTCATACTGTTTTCGGCAATTTATTTCAGACTCAGCTCGGTACAGGTTTGCCCAGTTTTAACTATTGGCAATGATTGGCATTTTGATAATTTTAAAGGCATCTGGTAACTGCACTTAAAATACTAATATTAGCATTGCAAGGTCGAAAGCCTTTCAGAATCTACAGTTCTTTTTTTGTGGTGGTATATGGGTGACAATGGCATGCTGTTACCGGTAAATAGACCTTATTAGCTAAAGTAAGGAATGTATGGCTTGGACAGGATTTGTGAAACTGTTAGTGTCAAACACGACCGGCGACGGATAATAATTGGCCATCACCTTAAAAGAATTATTTCTCAGAATTGCTAATTGTTTTTTTTTGTCAGACTTTATGTCTACTGGTGAAAGATTCTCTGATCATTACAATTTATAAAAACTGAACGAGTTGAATATAGTGCCATTTAAGTGGAAGTCATTTAGTGGTTACATGATTTTTGGGGTGCTGATTGTTTTCACTTCCGAGAAAGACAATTATTATTTCAGTGCATATCGCAGAGAGTGCAAGCCTTGAAAAATTTATGCACGCTGTGCTTGTCATTGTTCTCGAGGTCTTCGAAAGAAACGATTTTTATGTGTTTACCGTTTAAATTTGAGTTCTGTATAGCTTTAAATTCTTTTAATTGTGTTGCTTCTGACTGTTGTATTGCTTGTACATTTTCAAGTGTAATCTCTTCTCAGGTACTTCTGCTTGTTTGAAAGTGGCTCCCATTCTTTTGAAGAAATACTACCCTAGTGCCGTTGAGTCTGCTGAGTGTGAGGAGTTTTTAGTTTCACTTTCAGAAGACGATTCGAAGGAATATGAGTCAGTCGAGGACCCTGGGACTTCGAAAGGGTTTGCCAATGATACAGAAGGAAACCAGAGTTTGAAGAAGAACGACTTTGCACATATGGATGGTAAAGACTTTTGCTAAATGCGTGCTCATAAACGCGTAAATTATGTCGACGAGTAGTACTCTAATTGCTAATCCTGGTCTTTGTTTTAATTACCTCAATCACAGCACAAATAGAAAAGTTACTGAAAATGTCCACGTCTACAACAACTTCAAACAAAACTTGGAAGCGACCCACCCGACAACGCAAATTTCAATGTGAACAGTGTTGTAAATCGTACTCCACGGAAGACGATCTGAAAAGTCATTCATTGAGTCACACAAACGAAGACATCAAGCCCTTTTCGTGCAAGCTGTGTGATCGGAAATTCTGCTGGGTTGCATCATTGAACGTGCACATGAGGAAGTTTCACGGGGGGAAAGGAAAACTGGGAACCACTGACAGTGACACTGGAAGTAATACGTCGGAATCTTTGTCTCCTGGCAAAAATTCCCCGATAATTAAGAAAGGTGTGGTTAAGAAGTTGGCAAAGGCCGTTACAGGGGAAAAGATTAAACAACGGGAAAAAATGGCGAATTCTACAAACTCCAACGAAAACGTCACAGAGAAGAAATCAGATAAAGAATTGAATTCAACTGGAGAAAGTGATTCAGATTCATTGAGACCTCCACGTCTACGTCTGGCCCCTAAGGAAGAAGTAAGCTATTAGTCTAGTTTTCTAATTTTTACTGTAGATTGGCGTTATGTTATATGAGTGGTACGTTTTTTTAAAAATAGAAATCCACTTCAACAAAGAAACAGTCGGAAGACAATGGGCGAAATGTTGGTAAAGTTGTCAATGACACTAACCACGGCGTGAGTACTCCAGGAAGAGCATCGCTGAGAAGGACTATTCAGAGGCCAAAATGGTTGACTGACTCAGATCTCTTAACGGACTACGAATTCCCAGGTGGCAAGGGTTCCAGTAGATCAGGAGGTAGCGCTGCTAGTTCCCCTGTGGCATCAATTGTGAATGGTAGTCAGAAGCGTACTTCAACGGATTCCGCCAAAGAAATTATCAAAGCTCAAAGGGACGAGAAAGGAAAGTTTATCGCAAGAGATCCTGCATCAGTTAAAAAGGTATGCTTTAATCGTTATGTTTTTATAGAAGAACTCCCATAGTTAATAAAATTATCGCACACTGAATGTTCCAATCTCTTAAATTAAACTATTTTATGATTTCAGCAGCCCTCAAAGGAGTCAATAAAAAAAGAATCGGAGTCAGGCAAGGGTGAAAGCAAGGCGAAAATAGATCCAAAAAAGCCCAAGAAAATTAATTCTGTCAAGTCAGGAGTTCAGACTAAGGAGAGTGAGGTTACTGGTACAAAGCAACAGAGTTCAACTAACCTAAAGGTTGTAAATAAAAGTGAGAAAAGGAATTCTTCTGGGCCAGAGTTAAAAACGCCTAATAACCTTAGACAGAAACAAAAGAAGTCAGATCCGAACGGTATAAAGCCCGTCACAGCTGCTAAAACGAGGATCACACCGGTTGCTGAAAACCGGGTGCTCGAGACGATCAAGCAGACAAAACCCGTTACGGGTGAAAGCGCTAAGCGTCAATATGCCTCCTCGGGTGTTCAAGGAGTTTCAGCGGGTGAATGCACTTCCATTGATGTGAACTCAAACAAGAAAGTCAAAGCTGTTGAGGAGAATCAGAGTGGAGAGCTTTCGGATAAGAGTGTTCAGAGTATTCAAGACCTACCAGATTCGAAGAAAATTCTAGAAGCCAGTGTTTCTAGCAAATCAGCTGAGGGGTTTTCACAGGATTTGGAAGCCGGCGTAATTCAAAATTCCAGTGCACACAAGGAAAACGTACGTGAGTCTGATTCACAGGCAGTTGACACTTTCGTATCGACTGCGGATACACAATTAGTGCATGAAGCTCAGCATCCAAGTAGCAGTCCAGTAGTCACTCAGACTACCACCCTTGGTACGGAGACAACTTCTGTGAAGCCGCCGGATGATCTCCAACCCACAGTTGATAAGCAAGGTGAAGGAATTCCCGATCCTCCAAATAACTCCTTGTCCGAAAAGACACTGACAACGTTGGAAAGTATTGAAAAAGAGCTTGAGTCTATGGAAGTAGAGGACAACGCCCCTGCCGTACGTACACAAAATGCCAATGATGAGGAAATGCCAATTTTGAAACCGGAAACTGCTGAAGCAGCTGGGGTTGCTGGAACATCGTCTGGTTTGAAACATTTGCAAAGCATTGACGAAGAGGAATCAAGCTGTAGTAATCATTCTGTAATACCGCCAGCACCTGTGCTTTTGAAGGAGGCGAGATTTCCTAGTGAAGCGTTGAACATATCAGGAAGTTCAAAATCAACAGACCTGGATGAACTACCGTTGGATACTGATAATCTCATATTGCCCTCCTCTTCTCGTCGGGATAGATCGGATTCCCTGTCAATGAGATCATCTGGATCGGGGTCTCCATCAGAAAAAATGAAGACCCTGGAAGACACAAAGGAAAAGGATGAAGATGATGATTATGTATCAGAGAATGAGGACTTGATGGATTCAGAGTCCAATGATTCGCTGATGAGTGAGTTTTCCGATTTAGCGGCACAGCTATCAGAGAAAACCGATGGAGTAAAGTTAAAGGAAGACGTGATCAGATTTCTCACCAATAAAGTGTCAGCGAATTCCGTAAGTTTACTAATAGGAAAAATAGCTTCTTCATATATCTACATAATAACATTTAATTAAGGTTGACATCTGACGAATAATATTACATTTCCATGTTACAGATGTGGGGGATTCGCCACGAACTCAAACGATTGAAGAAGGGAAAGAACTACTTCAAATTTGGAAAGCTGAGCCCTCTGGCAGCAGGCCTGATGCACGATTTATTTTGCCAGTCGTTGCCTTAAAATGTGCATTTTACGGACCATTTCCTATATATAGCTTGGAAAATATCAAGTCCCGCAATTCGTCCATAATATAGTTCCACGTATGCAAATGATCGGTACAAGGTATCATATGAATGTGCTAATAATAGTTAAGAAAATACGGTGTACCATAGGAATTTGTAGGAAGCTGATTAAGCATAACATGGTGTTTGTGAGTATCGTATCGTTATATCAGTTCATTCGTTCGCACGAACCATTAGTTTAACGTACGCATACCTGAATGTATTTCACATGAATTGTTCACATTTTGCGAATTTACGATTTGGAAATTGGATTGTTATTTAGTAAAGTCTGTTCAGATAATGTTCGTGTTCTAATGTTATCTCCATCCATTTTTAGTTAAGCTAATAGGATAAATCGTTTTCGTCCTGCTGTGGTGTTGTTTATGAAATTGTTCATTTCGTGAATCATGTAGTAGTGTGGTAGTGATTTTTAATGATTTTTATATCATCCCTATAACCTACCCTTTTTGTGGTAGGTTTATTGTTAAATGTTAATTACGTATTCAAATCTACGTTTGAAAAGGGCGACGACTTCAAATGAGTTTCAACTTTGTATGTCCGCTGTTTGTTAATGTAGCGATCACATTGGAATAAAGAAAATGTGCCTTTTATTGAAAGTACAAACTTTTCGTTTCATACGTGGAGTGTATGTATGTAATATTATACTACAATTAGGTGGGCTGGCTAATTCTTTATAAAAGTAGCCTACACATGCATAAAAGAATCGAGTCCGAAATGGTTACATATTCACCATTTTGTGTACTTGAAATTCACCAGGTGTGAATTAAACGAACGTTCGATGTAGATCTCATTGCTGCGGTACTGGAACTGTCTTCCGTCACTCCTGAAAACACGTCAATGGCTACGCTGTTCAATGCGTAACTTCGCACGGCCTTAGGTTTACGTTTTGATTTGTCCTTTTTATGAACTTCCATGACATGCCGGGCGCGACTGCTCGCGTACGGAAAGCGTTTCTCACAGAAAGAGCACTCGTACGGCTTCTCATTCGTGTGTGTCCGAAGATGTTTGCTGAGTTCTGATAACTGTGTGTAGGACCTCGGACAGTGCGGGCAAACGTGAGGTTTAATGTTCAAGTGGGCCGACTTCTTATGAAGCATGTAACCTTTCCGCTCGGCATAAGACTTTCCGCAAAGCTCGCACACCCATCGACTTGAGGTATGTTTCTGTCGGTGCATGGTCAAGCTTCCTTTGTTCATAAATTTTGCACCACATGTATCACAGACATAGGCTTGCGAACGATTTGGAATGTGAACTCTGCTGTGGTTGTTGAGCTCCAGTTTTGTAAAAAATCGCATCGGACAAGACTCACACTGAAAGTGCTTCTCCCCCACATGCCTCACTGCGTGTCGCCGACAATCCCGATACGTAGAAAACGTCTTTCCGCATTTGCACTGCTTTGGATCACAGTTTGGATGAACCTTGGCAAAGTGTTGGTCTATCGTAACTAATCCAGAGAGGCTGGTCCAACACAAGTGACAAACTACCGGTTGTCTCAATCCGACAACTTCCACCCCACGGGAGAGGATTTCCTCTTGTTCCATAGGTTCAGTGCACTCAGCCTTTCCATCATGTTTCTGCCTGTTGTGCTTGATAAATGCGCTATTCGATTTGTAGCAACTTCGGCATATCTTGCAGACAATAACGGCAGTCGTATGGATTTCACGATGATACCGGAGCCCATTCTCAGTTGGAAATCTTTTCCCACACTCTTCGCAAGCATGCAACTTTTCTACATTCAAATGGATGTATTTAAGATGCGCAACTCTGGATTTCCGAGTGGTGACTCCAGAAAGTTTTCTGAAATGCTTATTGCAAAATTTGCAGGTGTAACGTTTCTCATCCGGATGGACTGTTTCGTAATGCTGAATGAATGGACCGTATCCGGTAACTTTTTCGTCGCAGATATGACACACAAATGCCATTTTCTTCTCTGTTTCTGAAGAGGCTGCTGGTTTTATTCGATCCCGTTTAGAGTTCCCCGCATTTGGTCCTCCGCTAGAAATTTAAATCAAGTCATTAATACCTTTTAGTGCACAACCAAAGTCGTTTTAATTAAGGTCTGTATTTGTAAGTACCTTCCAGATGGGTTGAAACCATCACTTGCCGTTTTCCTCTGACCCAGAGGATAGATCGCCTCCGCTACCTGGATCAGGCGATGATTTCCCCTCCGAGTGAATGGTAACTTGGCAGTCAGGGATGTACAACGGATCCTTGCCGTCGACATCGTCATCATTATCATCACTAACCACAAGCGGATCGTCCCAATTATCTTCATGTTCCCCAAGTCCGTCCTGAGCTTCTTCGACCTTTATTGTTCTTCCAGGTTCCGGCTGGTCATTCTCCACCTTCCGTGTACAGGCCCTTTTTCTCCTCACATTCAAACCAGCATCATTCTGATGAGCAGCTTTTATTTCTTCACCCTCCCTTCTTACGTCAAGAACTATTTGATTGTCTGAAAGCCTTCAACTTATCGCTCCCACCATCCCCACTCCTCCGAACAGCCACCCGTATCAGCTCCACCCGCTTATCAATCAAGACTTGCAGCTCCCTAATTTGCTGTCCCAACTGGAAAATCTCTTGGTACATGTGCTCGCACTTGAGGCACAACGACAAGCCCTTCGACTCCCCAAAAAATCCAGCCCCATCCCACCTCCCCACCTCGTTAATATTCAATAACTTACATAGAAACGCAAAGGCCTGCTCGTTCTTCGACTTGGAGTCCAAAGTCAACTTCAGTTCCTTCCAATTAAACGGATCCAAACTCGTCAGGTTCCTCCTCTCCACATCCTCCAAGGACAGGTTGGCCAAACAGAATACACAAACTTGCTTATCATCCGGGCCCTTATCCTTTAAACATCTCCGTCCATCCTTTCTCCTCACGTCACCTCTCAAAATAACCTCAGATGACATAATTCCCTTCAAATCTGTCAAATTTTGCAAAAACAACAGAAACGTGAATTTAAACCAACTCCAACCATTTCTCACGGTTCACACTTAAAACACAAAAATTGTACACAAACAACACGGGATACACACAGAGAGAGAGAAGTACGTGTATAAAAAATTGAAAATACGGTCGAATCGAGTGTGCGGACTCTACTCTACTTTGTGTGGCCGAAATGATGTGAACTTGTTGAGAAAGAGATGCATTATACCACCTCTGTATTCTCTTCGCTGTAGATCTAAAAAAATACGTGTGTTTTGTGAGGTGAAGTGAAG
>JAHZMW010001535.1:0-16028 GCA_027743745.1 Alloscopus bannaensis | reverse complement strand
AGATGACTGCTTGTATTACTGGTATTTTTGAATAGGAGAAAGGGGGATTGGGTGAAATCTTGAGCTGAATTAGGTGTCATTTCTGTAGTCTGATTGGGATCTGAATTAGGATTTTTTGTGGCTGTTGGAAGTTCACTGATAAGGCGTGTCAGTACTCAGTGGTTTAGACGGCTGGCGAATTGGAGTGAAACGCACCGGCTGCCACGCCTGAAGAGTTGGGCTGTGAATGGGATTTGACAAGAATTTAGCTGTTGTCTGGCTTGCTCAACAATTGTCAACAAGTTATTGATGACATTATCACGTAGTAAACATTCGAGATTTTTAAGTAGTTATTAACATGGGTCGTTACCGTTTACCCAGCTGTTTGCTAAGCTGTCAAAAGCAACACGCTTATCGATCGGAAGAGAATTGGACTACCACATTTGACGAATGATTTAGCTTTTTTGAAAACTAAAATTAACATCGGTAGGGATGTATTACCGATGAAATGTTTAGACTTTAGGATATCTGGATTTTGTATTCTTGTGAATGTAGTTGTTGCTGTATCGCAATTCGCGTAGGATGGATTGTTGGCGTTGAGGAGGTTATGTAATAAAAATAAATAATGTGTAGCACGAGAGAGCTAGAGGCACAATTAGTTTTAACACGGAAATTGTGAACTTAAGGACAGATAATTTGACTTTTGATTTCACTTAATTTTGGTTAGCAGTATGTTAGAAATAATCAAAACTCAGAACGAACTCGAGCTTAGTAAATGCAGACATGCACAATTTTCCAAACTGTCTCCGAACGCCCGAAAAAATAGTTAAATACGGGTACCGAACTTTCGAGCCTGTAAAATTGTCTCCCTATTTACTAATACAAAAATTTCAAGATTATCTCCGAACCAGGTTCGCAGGTTCGGGAAAACTGTGCATGTCTGAGTAAATGTTACTTGGTGCTCGTTGGTTGATAGTAACTATACGCTGATTTGTACTTGTAGTAAGTTAACGTGTTTTAATAATTAATGTTTGTTTACAGCTTCTTTGTAGGCATACAAAGATGGCTACTCAAGATAACGCTTGGGGTGCTGGAGACCCGAACAGCCAAGATGGGGCACCAACGTCTGCATTTTCAAAGCTTAACGTGAACGCTCCAGAATTTGTGCCTTCGTTTCTGACGAAATCAGAGCCAGAAACGAACTCCAATATTAATTCTTCCAAAAATTCATCGGGTAAGTAAATTCGAAAAAGAGAGAATATATGTAGGTTGTTGTGTTCACGATGTTAGGTGTTTTACAATTGGATTTTAATTGTTAAACTATTTTTTCTCAGGTGGGAATGACAGCGTAATGGATGTAGACAAAACTCCTAGCCCTGAAGAACCTCCACTAACCAAATCCAGAGATCCTGCGCCCGATAGCTGGGAAGACAACGTTGAAGATGCTTCTACTCCAGACGGAGATGAAGATGAGGATGGAGAAGCGGAAGTTGTGGCAAGAATTAAGAAGAAACCAGCTCGGCCCGAGGAGACCAAGAGTAAAAAGGAGCACGTTAACGTTGTGTTCATCGGTCATGTCGGTTAGTTTGCTACTATTAGTAGAGAAAACAATTCCAGTATAGCTAGCTGTTTTACTCTCACGAAATACTTCCTATTTCAGATGCTGGCAAATCGACGATTGGTGGACAAATTATGTTCACAATTGTAGGTTATATCAGCGAGAAAGGGTGAATTCGAAACTGGTTTCGAAAAGGGTGGACAAACTAGAGAGCATGCTATGTTGGTTAAGACAGCTGGCGTTAAATATTTAGTGGTGCTCATCAACAAAATGGACGATCCAACTGTAGAATGGTCTGAAGAACGTTATAACGAATGTAGAGATAAGCTTTTGCCTTATCTAAAGAAGCTAGGCTTTAATCCAGCTAAGGATCTGATATTTATGCCATGTTCCGGACTCACTGGTGCTGGATTAAAGGATCCTGTAGAAACTAAACTCTGTCCGTGGTACACGTACGTGAACAGTGAAAGATATTTGTTGTATTCATTTGTTCATTTTTATTTAATGAAGCTTTCTTTTTAAATAATAATATGGATTATCTGGTTTTTCTTTACAGAGGATCACCTTTTATTCCATTCATTGATGGATTACCCTCCTTAGATCGTAAAATAGATGGACCGTTTATGCTTCCGGTTGTGGATAAATTTAAGGATATGGGAACTGTTGTGTTTGGAAAGGTCGAATCAGGACAGGCTAGAAAGGGCCAAAATTTAATCTTAATGCCTAACAAGACCAGCGTAACTGTAGATCAACTGTGGTCTGACGACGAAGAAGTGACAATGGTGGGGCCTGGTGAAAACGTCAAGATTAAATTGAAAGGAATTGAAGAAGAAGATGTTTCATCTGGCTTCATTTTAACTGACCCTTCCAACCCATGTAAAGTGGGTCGTATTTTTGATGCTCAAGTGCGTATTCTTGTGTTCTATTAATATTTGAACTGCTCGATGCTCGGTTTGCTTTTTTAATCTACGTTGTCTTATCGTATATTTTATATCCTTACAGGTAGCTATTTTGGAGCACAAAAGTATCATTTGTGCGGGGTACTCTGCTGTAATGCATATTCATACTGTAGCTGAAGAAATTACGGTTAAGGTAATTGATCTTTTGATTCTGTCAATGTGCTTATTAACAGATCTTACTTCAGATATTGCTCTAGTTCACTAAATCTAAATGTTTTTTTTTATCTTCCAGGCCTTAATTTGTCTAGTGGATAAGAAAACAGCGGAGAAGTCTAAAACACGTCCAAGATTTGTAAAACAAGACCAAGTGGCAATTATGAGATTAGAATGCGCAGGAGTCATATGCATGGAGCCGTTTAAAGAATTTCCACAACTTGGCCGCTTTACAATTAGAGATGAAGGTAAAGATATCGCACAGATTTTTTCATTACCTTATAATACGAGGCACTTTTTTGAACTATTTGATTTTGTCATTTACAGGAAAGACCATCGCAATAGGAAAAGTTTTAAAAGTAATAGAGTAAATCGGAATACGCTAAATCAAGACTACATGTGCTTAAGTCAGAAAGACTATCTAAGGACGCGACGCGGTATGACTTATTAATCTGAATTTAAGGGCCACGCCACATTGTCTGCGGAAAGTCGATCGATGCAAAAAATTTCATGTGCACACTTAAACATTTAAGCTGCGTTTGGGGGAATATCAGGGAAAAGTAGGTTTTTACGGAAGCTTTGTTTTGTAAGTTTGGAGTTGTTTGCTATATTGCTACAAGATGTTTAACGATAAAAAGTTGTAAGGACGATATCAAGCTAGGGAAGGAGTGTTTTAAAGGAAATCGCTGTAAATCGAAGTAAAGGCAGAGATGTGGTTATTTATGTAGGGATTGATACCAACGTTATCTGCATTACTTTACTTATTCCTACTGTATATACGATTTTTATGTATAATTTTTGAATTTGCATGCTAAGTTCAGAGTTTAACATAAAATAATCATAAAAACTGAATATAGGACTTCAAAAGAAACATTTATTTACTCAAGAATCAATATCTGTGTATTTGTACCCACTATCTTTACTCCATTGGTGGGATCAAACGTCTTTTGTACATACCTCTGCTCTTACAACACATTCTAATACGTCTGTATTAATCTGTAATAAAAGATCATTTTATTAGGCCAACGATACAACCATATATGATATGCAATCGTGATGAAACAATGTAGTTTTAGAAGAAACTCCAACATGCTACTCAGCGTCAGAATTGGAAAAGAATAAAAGCTCATTATCTGGAACAAAAATGTGCATTAAATAATTTATGCTATGTAATCTTTTACATTTTCTCGCGCGTTGTAACGAGTCGCAAATACAAATACGCATGAACAACATTCAAAAGTCGAGTCTTTTACATTTAGTTAAATGTGCTAAATTATTGTCAAACTGTACAAAGTCTTACAGTGTGAACGCTCTTTGGTTACATTGTAATTATATTACTTTAATAACTCTCTATATTGGGATTTCGTATGTCGCATGTCTCGACGTTGGTTCGCTACTCAAATTGATAACTTTTTGTACGGTGGTGTCAGGTTGATCAGTTCCTTGAATGACCTGATTCTTGTTTTGCAGTTGTTTTGGCAAAATAAAATTTCCACGGAGGTAGCAGTAGAAGACTGCAGTAATAAATGGAAAGAGGACCAAACAGCCCATGAAGACAATCATGGCTATGAAGGCGATTTCACCGGCATTGGGAGACATAAGGATTGTTAACACAATCACCCCAATTGTCGTGATCGTGCATCCTGCCCAGGTCCAGTAGACGTAATTCAAAGGTCCCTACGATAATTAATGATAAAGTCATTAATAGTTATAACGCACTATTATTGGACCATGCTCATCGTAAATTTTGCATGCATGAACCCAGAGAGTGGTAAAAAGATTCGAATCCTGAAGCCAAATCTATCGGTGTATTCAGTCTACATGAATTTGCAATGCAAAGTGGGAAGCTCCACAAATTCCCAAATGTTATTTCTATATCACTTACCTGTTGAAGATTACGTACTCCTACAAGTGGAATACATCAACCAGAGAAAAATTCCGAGATAAACACCGTAGATGGCATACAGGAAGACCGGAACCTACACCAATATCGTCAATTATTGTAGAGTAGAGATCGTACCGACGAATTACATAACGACATATAATGACACGTGCATACATAATGTAAAGAAAATACGAGCGGAAATGGCATATACTTAGGTACCTATTTGCTTTATTCTTATGAATATGCATTACAGTAAATACATTCATGATTTATTCGCATAGGGAGTTAGTATACTACCAAAAAGAGTATACTGCCAAAAAGACAGAAATTATACGAGATAATCTTTAGGATCAATATATCTTACCCGTGGGTTTAGAAATATTGCTGATGTGATGGTGCTGAGCCCTGAGATCTGAAAGAGATCATAGTTTCACGTAATATACATATGTGGTAGGAAGGCTTGTATAATAATTTTCATTGTTAATTTCCTGATTTAGTTTGAACGTACCATTTCAATCCATGTGAGAAACTTAACCAACGTAGGGAGCAATTCGATTTTAAGCCTACTCCCTCTGCTTTCGGAGCCAGCCGAATTTGAATCCATGTCGGACTAACAACAATGCACTTTTCTATTAATCTTAGGGCTTACTTAAAATTCTGCAAAAATTCGAAATGCAGTCTCTACAGTGAACAGTGTTTACAGCACAGGAGAATATATTTTGACGCACTGGACAATACTGGATAGGTTTCAAATGGCTATTTAAAAACTTTCGTTGTCGACTGGAGAGTATATTGCATTCTCACAATCCTCTGAGCTCTGTTAGCGTGCGTGCCAACGCATGAAACGACTATGGAATGTGTTTGCGATATAATGAGTTGTTAAAAGTACATCGGAATGTTTGGCGTGGTATGCAATGCTAGACCTCATAATATACGCATTATAGAAGAAAATCATCCTGCGAAAACCTACTACGCATCCAATTCCACGTTAGCTCCATTGTTCATTGTTGCTACTACGCAAGCACGTTGTTTCTAACTTTGTGACAATGTGTGCTGCACAATGCATACGTATTAGAACATCTTCGTCACACTCATCATGTATCGTTACTCATGTTATTACTTGGACCAAGTGACGACGCGACGCATGAATCATTGGAATTCAATGTGCATACGTACCTGCGCTTCAAACGCGTTGTGGAAGGGGATGGCAATCATCAAGCAATTTACATACTTTTTACTGATTCACCTTTATTTACTTCCCTGCTCTTTATGAATCATTGTCATCCCAAGTGCAACCCCAGCTTGCGTCTAGAGCAGCGACGACGAGTAAGCTATGTTAGTGTAATTGTTGTAATAAAAAAGGTATGAAAAAACTTGTTCGTTTTTCGCATGCGTACCTTACATTATTCAATACACCTATCCACTAGTCCATCATCCTCGTGGTATGATTCATATTAACTCTTTGTTTGTATCAACCCTCTAGTCTTCTGTTGCTGCGTATCGCTTTCTGTAGACTGTTTTTAAAGCACAAAAAATACGAGTTAATTTTTTATGGATGATTCATAGCTCTCTGCGTACAAACGGAGATACAATACTTTGTGGATACATACATACGTATTTACATTCAATGCAAAATGCAACTTGTCTTATTTTTGCACTTATTTGTCCCCTGCAATTATTGTAACCAACACACGAATTAAAAAAAAAGAAAGTGTCCAATTTGTGACTAATCGACCTATTGTGTATAATTCCTGTTCCTTCACACGCATGCATCTAGATGTTATACGTAATGACTTCAGGCTTCCCCTGTTGCTATTCTCTGAAAATCATTTATAGGGGTTGATGAGAGTCTGCAAAATGTTTGGTTGTATGCATTGAAGTTTCTCACTATCATTCACCCTTAACACTTTACTGAAAGATTCCTCATCGCGGAATGGCTTGCGTCGTGTCGTACAAAGTAATTTACAAACGACTCCAATATAGGTACTAATTTCGCTTTTGCATTTACAGTGTACGACAACTAGAATGCGCTCATTTTAAGCAGTCGTCTAGTGTACGTTTGCAAAGTACTATTGTGCATGTACGTATCTATAAACAGTTTCTAATGATTTGTAAAGTCTGGTTTTTTTTCTGCCACTATGAAAATGTTCCAAACCCCGACTGGTTTGTATTTAGTGCTATAGATCGCAATGAGCATCAAATATTGATGCACGCTATATTATGCTGTTAATGAGATGGCCTTGCTCAGAGATTTGCTTCTATTTTTATCGTGACTATGTCTGGATCTTGAGTGCTAAAACGACAAAGGCATAAAAATGCGTGGAATGTGTCACATTGACCAACGGAGATACGGGCCTTTGAGATAAAACATGATTGATTTTCTAGCGTACTAAAACATAATCTAAGTTTTTAAAGGGATGCAATTATCTCGGCTACATATTCGACCTTACACAAGCTTTAGTGTTTCAAAATAGACGCGGATGGTCAGAGTAGTAATGTAGCAGGGCGAGACTGACAACTACACGTCAAATTAATTAGACTCGTGATTGAACTTGTTTGTTACAGACAAAATGTGTGTAGTTGTAGTTGATACTTTATACGATTTTCGGTGGTGGATTCGCATTAGGTAAAGCTCTAAGTTCGTACCGTGATGTTTCATTTTGTACACAGTAATAGCAAGTATGATATAGATAAATAAGTTTTTTTTTAGTTCTCTGTTTTAGTTTTATGATTTCGACAAGAACAATGACACAACTATGTATATGTCAGATGTGTCAGCTTTTATTTGCGAAATCCTGAGTATCAGGACAACAGAATCTGAGTTGAACACTTGTACATCAGTATAAACAAGTAATGATGAATAAAAAACGAGCAACGGATGTGTAAACGTAGGTATTTGTATTTTCTTACGGATACATGGAACTGAAAGAAACTTCACCGACCGTGTATTAACTTTACACACAGATTACTTTTTGGCGAATGATACTTTCATTGCATGAGAGGGCGTAATCTTAAATCCGTTGAGAGTGTCCTTTGCGGTGGCCGAGTTGATCTCATTATCGAATTCAACGAATGCTATGTCGTGCCTACCCGGTACCAATCGAACCTCTTTGAATCCAGGGAACCTGTTAAAAACAATTAACAATGGTTTCAGACAAGTCACACAGACATATCTTATAATTACTAATTTCATATAAAAACAACTCACTGGTTGAATAACATCTGAAGCATAACTTCTGTTGTTTCCTCTGGAAGATTTGTGAGGAACAAGATTTGATTGGGAGGTTGCTCTCCCATTGGTGGACCCATCATAGGATTCATCACTGAAAATGAAACGGAAACAATAACATTATATTTCGCCCTCTGCTTTGGAATAGTGAACAGTGACAGCAAGAAGACAGTACAACTGAAAATCTTACTTGCGGGCGGCATAGGCATTCCAAATCCCATCATAGGATTCATTGGAGGTATGGCTGTCGGAGGAGGTTGTGCTTTCTGCTAATAAAACAAATGAAATTTACAAAATAAAAATTCCTACCTATACCCCGAAACACTGGTAATGATACCAACTTTAAAATTTATTAGACGCACCTTAGCATCTTTAGCCTTCTTCTTCTTCTTTTCTTCCTTCGTCTTCTTTGGCCTCTCTGTGTAAGTGCCCTTCATCTTCGAAATCGCATCTGAATCCGTTTTAGCATACTGTATTCTCTGTACAGTTACAAAGTTTAATTTTATTAATATTTTCAGAACGGAGTGATTATTTTATAACACGAGAAACGTCTCAAATTACCATAGGTTTGTCGTAGAATGGAAATCCTTGCATCGAACGGAGTGCGTTTGTTGCGCTGTTGATTTCTTTGAAAATCACCCATGCCTGCCCTCGAAGTTTCAAGGTCTTCAACGCTACAATGTCCAGAATTGGTCCAAACTGTGAGAATATTGCGTACAACGATTTCTTCAGTTCTACAAAAACAAAGGAACACAAGCCCATTAATATTTTAACAAGTTTGCAACAATACATTAATCATTCTAGCCTAGTTTCCCGTATTTATATAGTCCTCTCAGCCCCCAGGCGTCACTCTGGACTGCCTGGGGGAGCCAAATTCACAGTCATCACCCCCTAAACAGGATTGGAACACAATTCCACCTCCAGTTCGGTGGGCTGCGAGAGCAAGGATTTTTGTCATCATTGACTATCGCCACAACTTATTTTTACACTCGAATTTGTTCAAATTACAAAATTACGTGAAACCCCAGTATTTACCTTCTTTCTTCACTTTCTCATTCAAATTGTTGATGTATATCGTGTGGTTTGGCCTGACGTCCATGACTTCCGAAGAAATGACAAAACCAAAAATTCACACTTTAGACACTGCTGACACAATTCTACCGACATACAAGTGTCTTCCGTTTTTCGCTTGTAAAGCGCTCAAATATCCGTAAAAATGACGGGTCGAATAACTAATCACAAAGGTCGAAGAAACTACTCCTGACTAAAAGTGACAAGTCTGAGAAAAATCGGTGTTGTTTTTGAGTGAAATGGAAACAGGAACACAATGCTCACAGAGAAATGTTATTTACACCGGGCGTCTCTACGTTTTGGAGAGACCGTCCTTCTCGCGCTGGCTCACTATACCCTTATTCTTTGCACTTTCATTTGCTCTCAAATTTTTAACTTCAACTTCCACGATTCAACACTTCAGAGAATGCAATGTAATGAATTGTACGAAATGTCTTCTGTCCTAATGAATCCAATGATATAATTGAGAAATTAAGTTACAACTTTTTTTCATGAAACTGTTGTATGTATTTGGAAGTTGTTCTAAACGGAACCAGTTTTCTCCGAATTACCACAATTTTTAGTGTTTTTCCGAGCATGGAATGTACTCAGAGAGTGTGCAGGTGTATAGAAAAGCATTTTAGGTTCAATTCGTTGATTTGCTTATATGATAAATGGGTGGTTGATTTTCATATAGTTTGGAAATGTGAGACTCATTGATTTATGAAATTATCGTAATTAAGCTTCAGTGATTTGGGTCTTTACGTGATATGGCTAACTGAAAACAGTCGTTGATTTGTTTAAGATAAATGGGTGGTTGATTTTCATATAGTTTGGAAATGTGAGACTCATTGATTTATGAAATTATCGTAATTAAGCTTCAGTGATTTGGGTCTTTACGTGATATGGCTTACTGAAAACAGCAAAACCGACTCTTGTAATATGTTATTAGAAGTACACAAAAATATTTATGCATTTATTAGAATCTTCTATATCGGAACGGATGCAATATTATTACATTTATGATTTCTCATATGCAGTATGATTAATTACTTGAACACTTTAAAAATACCCGAAAGATATCACAGTAGGTTTCACAAACTTCTTGTAGTGATCATAAAATACATATTTGCGAATAATTGCTTGGCTTAGATCAATCATCGATTACATACTGGAAGCCCGATACTCGTTAAATCAGCTTACATAATTTCCGGGACCTGAAAAAGTCATCGCATAATGGGCAGAAATGACTCAAAGTTACGGCTTTCCATGAACAATTTGTTCAAACATGGTTGACCATGGGCAAGCGATTGCTCCAGTTTGACTTGTACATGGATTAGTCGTGTCGAGGTTGGTGATCCGTCTTTGAAAACAGCAATCTTCAGAGATGACATCCGAAGCGGTCACTCATACGTCTTCATCATCTCGTGTTGGTAAGCAGCATCTATGTGAATAACACCAGGCAGCACTGTACAGGGGGAACAATGACACAACATACACAACAAATGCTACCCCGACGATAGTGTGGGGCCTGCTGGTTAAGAACCATAGTAGTCCGAACAGGGCCGCTGTCACAACAGTAACCACTCCACATATTCCGTTCATTGTGGCAGCTCCAATCTAATGATAAAAAACCATTGAACGTAATGTACGGACACGGTAACCAATCAGAGTAACCTAAAAGAGTTTATGTTTGTCATATATAATTGCGGTCCTTACATTATTGCGACAAATTTCCTTGAATGATGTAATACAACAACCAGAAAACGAAGACTAAATCAATGAGGCAGATGATGAGACAAAGCAGTACTCGAGACTGAAGGTAGGAGTTAAGTACATATAAGGAAACAAAAGAATAGCGTTAAGAATAGTTTGGGTATGCATTATTATTAGTGATTAGAGGGTATATGTAGTTTTCTGTTACCGTCGGAGCCGCGGATTCAGCAAATGCAACTCCAATGGATGCAACCAAACCGCACATCTGGAAGCGACAAAATGTATTTAAATCTCTAACCCATTTTATTCAAAACATTATTCATTCCAAAGTTGTTACAAATTGTAGTGAATTATATTTCTTTACCAAGTCGATCCAAATGAAAGCGGCAAAGACTCCCTTATAAAAGCTTAGACATGAGCTCATTTTGTTATGTAAATTGTATGTTAAAGAACGTTGGACCAGTCTTTGTTCTATTATCTCCTAAGAGTAGTAAAAATTCTTTAAAGACAATTTGATTAAATCAGCGATCTCGGTAATAATATTTTCACAGACTCGCCATAAATCTCTAATTTCCGCCGAACGAATCTCACTCAAATGAAATGGCATGGTGTTTGAATGGCATTTATAGCTAATTCATTACGTATGTCCGTCAAGGTGTGCAAAACTCGCGAATCCTTTTCTACGCTGTACGAACACGTGAGTAAGAAACATGACTGACTCATACCAATACTCAGATTTTAGAAGTATGTGTCCTCACAATATAGATTTTTTGCTTCTATTACACCATTAGTTTAGTTTTTGTAGATGCATATTGAGTTGACCGTCGTACTTTACACTAAGTCGTTGATGAATACTATATAGCATGCCTCAACATTTTACTTGTAATGTGCATAATACTTTTCAAAGTAATGGTCGGTTTGTTGATAAAGATTTCGCACTACTTTTGTAGGCGAAATCATGGTATAGGTAGATATATGCATAGCTTCATATTGTTAAATTGCGCACTTGTGCACCTGGCGTGCCTAGTTTACGTTGCATGTCGCACTGAATGAAAAAATGAAAAGTCTCCATTGTCTACGCATTTGAATGCTCATGAGAAACTTATATGCTAAACAAATGCCGAACTCTATTATATGCTATTGGCCATTGGAAGTTCCAAAATTGAAAAGGTTTTTGCAAAACATGTCTGGAGAGTTACGAGCGTTTTAAATTTTGGTTTCATTTCGTTTTTTTTCTGTCAAAAGGGAATTTAATTATTAAACTTTTTTGCGGTCAAAATGTTCTTAACTTTAAACTGTTCTGGCGCTCAAAGACTGTGCGCAAATGCTATGTAAAGTAACATTGCTAAAGTTAGCCGTGTTTTGCCATAAATCACGTACTCATTCTTATTCACAATCACCAAAGATAATAATGTTATTAGGTATTTATTTGGTTTCCACATATACATGCGTGTAACATTGAACTTCGCAAAAGTTTAAATATAATTCAGTTAAAGATTACATAACACACAACTTTTCCACAAAAGCTTACAAGTTAAGATGCGTAAAACCATCTGAGTCTCCATTGCAGGCTTCGCGGATAGTAGATAACCACCACTAGTCTGTTAAATTAAAGTATAGTTATAACAATGTTGGCCAACATTAACATTATTAGCAACAGAAACATAGTCTGTGCTTCATTTCAAAATTAATTACGTGTAATCTTTTGACGTTCCATTGAACTATGTTTAGAAGAGGTTCAGCGTAAGTGAATGCCTACTTTACTCTTCCCAATGAACTTCTCCCATTTGTACAAGTAGTTGCGTTGAAGCAGGCAATAGTGGAGGTTATCGTTGCTTTTTCAAATGGCACAGCCATATTGTGCTCGCCTATAAAACGAGTATCGCACAGGGAACTAGACATTTACCATCTGCATTTAATATAATAAATTGACGTTACTAATTTCAAACTTTTCGTCTATCTGCTCCCAACCGTGACGCATATACATTGAGAGAAATATATAAATGTTTTGTTTCACTGTGGCTTGAAAATAAACTTGAAGGAGACGCCTCGTGTGTATGACATTAACAGTACCCATATATACACTTGGCGTATGAATTGGGATTTGCACTAGCAAACATTAACACCCTTAACGTCTTACATGGCATAACGACTATATCACAGAGCTCAACTTTGGCCTTACTACATCTTCTGAGACAAATCAGCATATAATGCATATAAACCGGTAACGAAAATGCATCATGGTCACTCTTGCAAGTATTGATTAAAATACGTGTAAATTCGACTTAGATCCAGTGGAACCACCTGACCCCATAATATCCGGGTGCTAAGTTGTAATTTGTGCCACAACAATTAACATAGAAGCTATTTACATTACTGATTGACTACAACCGTGAAAGGCGTCTCAGAGCCGGGAGCATACATGGTGAATCCTTTCCTTGTAGGATTGTTCTGAACATGGTCGACTATTTGAGTCAGCGATTCTTCTAGCGTTTTGCCCTCTTTTGATGGCTCACTGGAGGTTTCACTGATTGGCTTCGGTAGTGGTCTTCTTGTAGGTTCGGGGTTTTCTTCATAGCATCCCATTCGCAAAAATATCATATAGCACGAAGCAACGCCATACAGGACTAAAACTGCTAAAATAAACGTCAGTAAAGCTCCTGTAAGGACGGCATTCAGTCCCGCTAAGTAAATTAGTGCTCCAAACAGGGCCGCTGACACAACAGTTACCATTCCGCTTAGCCAGTTCAAGGTGAATCCTCCGGTCTAGTAAGGATATAAGAAGCAACGAAGGTTAACAAAGCAATTCAAACAATTGGATCGCAAAAAAATTGTTGGTTGGGATCCTTTATTACGTTGTTACAACATGTTTCCTTCCCTGTGTAATAGAACAGCCACGACGCGAACGCCAAATCAGCGACGAAAATGATGTACAGTAATATTAGCCGCCACTGGAGAAAGGAGCAATACAGAACAGCAGAAAGATAAAAAGAGTTTGCATTATATGTATCGTCTCAGTGAAGCATTCGCAAGCGTACTTACTGTTATTCCAGTGGATTTTCCGGAGTCAACAAACGCTACTCCTAGTGGATGCCACTAAACCACAGATCTGTATATTGTAAAGACAGCAATATTAGCAACCCAATGATTTTACGCATCAAACTGTCTCACAATCTCATTCGAAGAAAGTTTTCATTCTAAAGTTGATAATATTTATTGAAAATTTACCAACTCGATCCAAATGAGAAGAGCAAAGCTTCCCTTGTAACAGGTTTGACAGCAACCCATTTTACTGGAAGTGTGATTTGTAAGTACTTTGCGTAACCCTGCTCGTATTTATTGTGTCAGAAAAGATCAGTTCTGAAGATCTCGTACGAATATCTGCAAATTGGTCCGTGTTGCCAGTCTTTAGTTTTTGAGAAAAGAATCTTCAGGGTAAGGCTTACAGACAACATTTGAACACTTTATGCCATGTCTTATGTCCCTTGTATTTACATATACTATATAGACTGTTCCTAAACTCACGAGTTCCTTTGCTAGCTTGAGTACGCAGTAAACAGAGAAACTCGTCATGAATGAGAATACTGAGAAGAACCCACTGACGTCACAACAACATGTACGAGAAAATGTTTGCATCTGTCTAGGTCTCATGCTATAGGACTCACCTAAGTAAATAAACGAAGTATCCTACATTGTAGGTTATTACACTGTTCCCCTGATTCACTTAATGAAAATAAAACAAGAGCTCTGAAATACATACATATTTTATTATTCTTATAGCTAATTGATGCCATGTCTTATGTCCCTTGTACACATACTATATAGACTGTTCCTAAACTCACGAGTTCCTTTGCTAGCTTGAATACGAAGTAAACAGAGAAACTCGTCATGAATGAGAATACTGAGAAGAATCCACTGACGTCACAACAACATGTACGAGAAAATGTTTGCATCTGTCTAGGTCTCATGCTATAGGACTGACCTAAGTAGTCCTTTCGTACTCATTTGCTCATGTGTGTGCCTCAACATTTTTTTGCTATAAGCGCGTCATTCCTTTCTTGAAGCTGTTTAGATTATATAGGCACGTTGGTGTCACACGAAAGAGTAACAAAGGTCTGAAATAAAAATATCCTGCAAAAATTGTCCTCAAATTAAAGAAGATTGTCCGGTGGTACTTAACCCTTCATGCCTGCAATAGTTTTAGTAGATTGCAAAGGAAAAATCACATGCGCCTTTGAATGATAAGCCTGATTTGCAAACGCTTTAAGCCTTGTGTGTGTTTGCAAATGCTTAAAATGTGTGCTAATGGATTCTTCAAAAATTCCACAGAAAAAAAACAATTTTCAAGGATTGGCACAAATCCAATAAAAAACTGACAAAATCGAACGAAGCTTCGTTGTTTTCACTTAACACTTAAAGGTGTACTTTTAATGTGTAATAATCCGTTCCATAATGATTGCGACTTTTGAAGACGTTAAATTCGCTCTTACAGCTTTTGCATTCGCCAACTTTTTTATTTAAGGTATTCCTGACGTTGTAGAGGCAAATTGTACTGATTGTATTTCAGAATTGCTCTTCAAAAATTGAATACTTTTACAGTACTCATGCGAAAGCCTGGAATCTACCACCTCAACTCAGATTCCGACAAGTTCAGATCTCACCGTTCCGACAACTCCAACACAATCAACGTCAAAATCAGAAAGATGGGCTAATCTGACCTGTCACAAGGGATGGAGTGAAAAAAGTGGTGACATTATGGAAGACATTGCCACATTTTGTGATGAATACGATGATGGAAAGGTACACTGCAAAATGCCGTGATACATATTTACGTGAAATAGGTTACCGGTATGTAATGTGAAACCTAAACACGAAAGTATTAACGTTCAATTTAACTTGAATAGTTTTAATCAATGATTAATTCGGGCAGAAAGACTGCTTCAAACAGTGCGTCCTCCGAGAACTCGGTTTACTGACGGCGAAATTCGTGGGAGATCGTCACAACTTTAAAAAGATTTACGATTTTCAGCTTCCATACGTTGGACTGATTACAGACCGATACAGTTTACTCTACCTCTTGTTTCATGAAGAAGGAGCGTCAGCCACCGTGGAAAAAATTGGGCAAGCTTATTATAAAAACTGTATAGAAAAATGTAAGCACACGCTCCAAATACATCAATAACCTGAGATTGATGTAAAAATATTTATCATGAGTATATTTTCATATCAAAAGTTTCTGCTGCCAAAGACGTCCTTAACTGTTCTGACGAGGCTTGGCAAAATTTCTACAACTGTGCAGAAAATGCAATGGTAAGATTATTAAGTGACGAGGCTGCTTTGCTATAAATATACATACATTTGATCATTACCAGTTCACAAATACTGTGCTAAATTATAATGACTTAATTGACTTGTCTAAGTTTGCCCATATTTTTAACATGTTACTACCTATATGTTTTGTTTTTGCGTAGAAATGCTAGTAACATTCAGTCTCGAAAC
>JAHZMW010001534.1:0-35103 GCA_027743745.1 Alloscopus bannaensis | reverse complement strand
CAAATCGAGCGTCAGCAATCAGCATAGCCCACTTCAATCAAGATTATTCTCCTCAGTCAGGATAATCTGCAATCAGTCAAATGACACGTTTTAAAATATCATTTTTAACCACGAAGGTCTACAAAGATATACGTCATACGTGTACACAAAAGCTTTTACCTAATATAATCCTCAAAATGTTCAGCATGAGTAAAATGTACCAATCACAAATAAATCCAAGAATGATGAAAGATTGGGTATATGTAGTTTTATGCAGCAGCACGTACAACAAAATGTTCCAAATCCCAATCTCTTAAACTTTACCTCACAAGTATACCCGCCACCCGTGCACAAATAACATTTAGCAACAAATTTTCTCTGACCTCATCTATCGTTTAGTCTCACTTATTTTTAACTTCTGCCAATTCTTCACATTACAGCTACATACTTCTCACAGCACAAAATCACAACAATCACAATTTTAGCAACAATGAATGAATAAATAATACATGGTGAACAGTACACCACTCCATGCACCTGTAGCAGCAGCTTTAAAACTGGCAATTTACAAATGCTTAAACCGTGTTTCCCAAAAATTGCTTAACACTTGAGTGAATACACACAGGTGTAAATCCAATGATACTCTCGGAGTACGACATGTATTTTACGACCTACATTTATAGACTCTCTAGCCAGGGAAAATAGATAGAAACAGATGATTCTTTTGTTCCCGTTCCACAAGTTTTCACTACAAATACATTCAATGTGGACATAAGATCAATACCTACAATAAATCCTCATACTACGTAAATACAGTTTTGTGCTCATATCAAACATCAGCATCTCTCCACACTCTCCAGCTTCGTCAGCTTTTTGACGCAGAATGAATTCAACTCTAGAGTTTACAGCTCATATGCAGCCATCTTTTTCAGCTCATTTTTAATTAAATTTGTCATGATGAATTTTAATGAATCGAATGATGATGAGCGGAATCAAAGGCTTGATTATAACTTAAAATACAAGTTGTATGATTATAAAATGTGCCGTAAATTTGTTATAAAATGAGGGAATGCGTCTTGCCATCAGTATTACTAAAAGCAATCATAAACTTTGTTGTTTTAAATTGTAAAAAATTGCTGTATGCAAATTCAAGTGGACACGTCAGCTTCATTGAATGAGACGAGTCTTCTTGGGAGTTTTTTTTGCATCCCTCTGAGACAAGGAGTCTTTCTATATTTGTGTTTTGTAAACATGTAAAACGAACATGTGAGAGCATTTGTGTTGATGCANTTTTTTTGCATCCCTCTGAGACAAGGAGTCTTTCTATATTTGTGTTTTGTAAACATGTAAAACGAACATGTGAGAGCATTTGTGTTGATGCAGCTTATTTTCGTGTTTGTTTGGCACAAGCATTTTTGACATTTTTGTTTTTCTTCTGCTGAGTCAAGACACATTTTCTTGAGACTTTTGAAGCTTCCGTCACGGTCCGACAATATTTAACTATTTAGGATCTACCAATTCGGTTAGTAGTTGATCATGTTCAATTAGGATATTCCGCGAATAAATGGAGAAAAGTAGGTCAAATTCAACCGATGTGAATATTGTGGTGATATATGCCGACACGTGCGAAGTGGGAGAGAGGGCTAAGCAGTAAAGAGACGAGATAGCGACAATATAAGAACTCCAGACCGATAACCTATCAATTTCCTCACTATCTTTTACGGCTCAGTGGTTTGATTCATTGATTTGATAACTAGGCTAGGTTTACACCCACATGCAGAGTGTAAATCTCGGTTAAAATCACAAGTCGGTTCTCGGTTTAGTAGTAAATTAGCAGTCAGGCTGGCTTTTCAAAGCTATTCCAGTCTTAAAGTTTTAGTTGTAATCGGTAAGAGTTTAAGGCAACCTCAACTCCTGTGTTTTGGGAGTCAGTTTGTACGAGGCTTTGGGGACGACCCTGTGAAGAAAATGTCGAGCAATAGTCCACCTTTAATTCTACGACTTGTGAGCGAATCTACTTCCATTGCTGATGTAGCAGGAAATATTGTGAGGAAAGTCCTCCGAAGCGGTGAATTGGGAGTCGTCGACAAGGTATGAGATTTGTAAAGAAACTCGTAGTTGATTTACTTAAGACATGTACGTATACCTTACTTGTATCAAATTAGTAGGGGTCGGGGCTAGGGGATAAATGGATGTAATCTAAAAATGGTTCCTGTTCTATGTAGGGTGTGAATGATTTGCAGACGAAGGCAGACAGGGCGGCTCAGCAATATATTGTTCAGAGGCTGAGACAAAGTTTTCCAAGCGCATCGGTTATCGGAGAGGAGGGAGAAGATGTTGCCGAATCCCTGGATGGATTACTTTCGCCAGCAACAACCCCATCCGATCCTTTATACCCTGAAATCCTAATGCAATCTGTACCTGACAGTTTAAAGTCAATCACAGAGGATAGTGTAAGCTCGATGCATCCATTACAAACTTGTTGCAGTAGGATTTAAAATGTCAATCTTAGTCAATGGAAAACATTAGTCGATGTTTGTAATAATATTTGTTCTTTAGGTTGTCATTTGGGTGGATCCCTTGGATGGAACTCAAGAGTTTACTAAAGGTCAGATCATAACACTTGATATCTATGAAGTTCTTCCGAGCAAGTTCTATGCGACCGACTATATGGTTTTCCTTACTGCATTCTCCCTTTGGAACTGAAGTCGTCATTCAAAGTGTGCTTACTTTTACCCCCATTACTAGGTCTGGTAGGTCATGTCACTATTCTGATAGGGATTGCCTTTGAGGGGAAACCTGTGGGTGGAGTTATACACCAGCCCTTCTACGAAGATAGCGAGGGAAAAAGTGGCAGAACGATATATGGCATTCCAGGTGTTTGTCATGGTGGATTCACGCCAGGCGCACCTCCTGAGGGCAAACGAATTATTACGACAACAACGTCCCACAGTAATCAGCGTGTGGAAGATGCTATTGCTGCCTTAAAACCTGATGAAATTCTTCGCGTAGGAGGAGCAGGTCATAAGGTACTTTGAAAAGTTTATACTTTGTGCAAAGACATGGTTTTCGCACTACTTATCATGGCTCTTTGTATTTTTTTGTACTACTATAAAATTATTTCATGTCTGTCTAAAGTCATTATTAAAAGTGGAATTGGGATTTGCTATTTTAGGCCCTGCTACTGATGGAAGGAAGAGCTCATGCCTATGTTTTTGCCAGTAGAGGTTGCAAAAAATGGGATACGTGTGCTCCAGAAGCTGTCCTTAATTCTATAGGAGGAGTTTTGACCGATATGGATGGAAATTTGTATAAGTACACAAAAGACGTAAGACGCAAAGCAAAAATATCTGGCAAATTACAAAACATTTCCACTTGTAGGTTTTACTAATTTGTTACGCATTTTGTTAAAAAAATAACAATCGCAGGTGGGGCACGTTAACGAGCAAGGGCTTTTAGCCACCGGCCCCGGTCAAGATCACGAATGGTACGTGAAGAATATACCAAAGTAAGTATTTAGAGAAATAAATGCTGACGGACCGATCAGATGTCACCGCTGACAAATGCGTGAATTTGTTTATCTGAGCTTAACATGTGTCCAGCGCGTTCTGATCCAACAATAGCAGCAAGCCGTGGTGCATCATATTGGCAGTAAATTACGTTAACGCTACTATTTTTCCTTTGTCTAACCCGTCTGTTTTGGAAACTCTCCTGCAAAATTTAAAATAAATTGTCAGGTGCATACGACTTATGAGAAAGTTAGTTGGAGAAAGTGCATTAATAATTTACCCTAATAAGGTTACACAGTTCAGGATAAAACTGCGGGTTTTGTGGAAGTTGATAAAACACAATGTGGCCAATTCCCTTCAGCCGAAATCGTCGGAAAAAGTGCGATCGCTCCGTGTACAGTAGAAAATGATTAGATCCATGGAAGAAAAGATCCCGGGCTCGAGCAATTTTCTTGTCCTAGTGTTTTATTCAAAATGAGGAACTGTTAGAAATGTTTCAACAATCTGTCAAGTTTACGAAACTCTTATTTCGTATAATTGAGTTACCTTTGAATATTCGCAAATTTGTACAAAGCTACCTTCTTCACGTTTGAGATAGTTTCGAATTCTTACAAAATCAAAATACGATGACACGAAAATCATTGTGTGACTCATTAATTTATCTTTGAAGTTTGGTAAAACGTGTTTGGTAAAATATTTAAATCTTTCGTCATCCGCTTCATGAATTGATGTCGCCTTAAAGTTTTGAAAGACCTATAAATATTTGTTTACAAATTATAACCTGCCCTGATTTAATGTTTGTATGATATCCTGCAGGCTTGTGTCTTACCTGGGGAATTTGTCCCGTTACATGGCATATACTGCCTTTCAAGTTTACTGGTACAACTTTGACCTGGCCCGCGTAGTTTTTACAATATTTTGATAAAAGAGAGGAATGTTCAGGACACGCGACTGAACTGAAAATAAGGGTTTGGCAATAATACTTCGACAGTCCGTCCAATGCCCAAGGTCTAATTCTTGCGAAATCTGTCCCGTGCGAGGTCACCGGTTGCAAATGTAAGTGTCTCATTATGTGTAAAACATGATCCCAATTCTAGTAAGATAAGTTAAACATTGCACAGCTTTCCAAAAACATACAGATGAAGTGACAGTCAGGTATCTGAGATAATAAAACCCCAACCAACTGCATACCTGCATTATAAAGATATCCGACTGGTCCAGGATTAAAACTTCAATAGATGACAAAAAATCATAATCCCGATCTCTACAAGTAAAAGAATGTTATTAGGTATGTATGTCATACGTCCCAATTAAAAACAAACCTAGATATTAGAAAATCGGGTTGACATACTTTTCTCCTTCGGCACCAACTATCATTCGAAGACCAAGCGGTGATGCTACAATAATGTCAGACGAATAAAATCCCGTGTAAAGCTGGGGGTGGAAAAATAAATTATTCAGTACGTAATTAGTATTCAAAAAGATTCTGATGCAGATGTATGCATATTAAAGCAAGTTTAAACGTCCTATACCTTTACACTCTTCTTTGTGACAGCCATGCCGATCTTAAAGTTGTCCTCTACGTTGCCTGCGAAAGTGCTCATATAATCTTCCGGTTTTGGATTTGTTTTTGGCATGAAAAGCGTTTGACCTCCGTACTCATCCAGAAAGCGCTTACTATTCGCCACATTGCCCTTCTCTTCTTTTAAAATGAGCGATAACAGCGTTTTTACGATCCTAAATAATCAAAAATTCATATTCAAGTCACCTTTTCACCTCTTGCAAAAAACCATGTGCATGTGTACAAGTTCTACTTGCTTGTTATACCTTTAAAATATAAATCTTACGTACATACCTTAAAGCACTGTCTTTAAACGGAGCAAGGATGAGTACCTTCGGCCTGACAAAACCTTGATCTCTAAACGCTTCTGGAACTTCTGATTTACTCGCCATTTTTGCGTTGTGGTGCACAATTCTCGTCCTAGTTTTGAGCACATGATTCGCCACATGTATGCAATACGCCTGTAAATTATATTTACGTATTACAATATCTTACTCTGAAATAGGTAAAGGTAAGTCTCCAAAAATTTAGACGTCTGGTTAAATTTACCGTCCTTATCTCTTCAGCATTCTTAACAGTTTGCAACGGAAAGTACATATCGTGATAGCGGGAAGCCAAATCAATGAGCTCACATTGCAAAGGTGTCAACGGATGTGAACAACTTTCTCTGTCGATGCTGACCTAGTTGAAGAAACCATACAACTGTCAACTTCATTCTTTAATTAATCCGATTTATTGTAGAAAAGCGGTCACCAAAAAGCACCACAACCACGATTTGGTGGTTGTAGTGCTCAACCGTTAGTCACGCAATATAAACTGATAATTATAGTTACGTACCTGATTAGCAATAGGAATTGTTTCACTAAGCTGGGACTTGATGTGAAGCGATTCAAGTGTTGGGGAAACCACAGGCGAAGCTGGAGCCCTTGGAATTAGCACTGGAGGAAACTTGTCCAATTCAGACAGGTTTACGGATGATTGTGGAAAATCCTTTGTCTTCACGTCAACTTCAAGATTGTGTAGTCCAGTATATGTAAAGCGCTCAATGACATTCCAATCATAGCTTTGGGTCTCCCAAGCCGGTTTATCTTTCTTCATTTCATTTCGTAGTGAATCCGACATGTCTCTTTCGTAATGCTCCAAGAACGGGTCAATTGTTCTGGATTCGTCGGCATCCTGCAAAATGAAATAACATTACAATGGGTTCTCTAAACTATCATCCTAGTACAAAATTTAAATATCCAGTTTATAAACTCTTTCATGCGTTTAGTTCAGGGTCAATTTCTGCGTCCTCGATTACGGTATCCTCCTCCTCAACAGTGTCCTGGCAGTCTTCGAGCTTATCTTCGACTTCACTCTCGTCGGAATTCCGCTCTCCTTCGGCTTCCTCAACCAATTTAGCCTCCTTCAAAGATAACGACTGCTTCTGCTCTTTGTCATCGTTAAGCACCTCCAAGTCATTCAACCGTTGATCAACGCCAGCATTATTTACTTCTGATAACAGTTCATCATCTTCACTGCTACTACTTCCAGCTTCTTCCTCCTCATCTTCGCTGTCCTCTTCATCCTCACTAATTATCTGAACAGGAGCATTTGGCTTTTTGCCAGTAAACACAGACAGAAGCTCATTGTACGGGGTTGTTTCTTCTTCTCCATCACTGCTCCCTGAGGAGTCCGTCTCCGCAGGTTTACTGCTGGAACCGGGTGGAAATCTCCCAGTGAAGCCTGAACTTCCTCCGCGTCTACCCCTATCAAATTTCCCTTTCTTACTTGCAGGCGCTCCAAAATCTCGACTGAACTCTTCGCTCGGATGCTTTTCACCAAATTGACGAAAGTGTGACACGTCCTTTTTTGACATGGACACAGAACCAAATCGGCCCTGATTACCACCTCTTCCTCCTCCTCGTCCCCCTCTCCGGCTCTTAAATCGGTTGCCTCCTCCACGTCCCATGGTTTGCTTTGTCCAATCCTTTTTAGGTCAGTTCAATATAAATGTTTAGGAACCACTTAAATTGTAATGCGACGAAAGTTCACGATCAAATTCGAAGATTTCTTTCTGTCACTTTTGTATTTTTTCGTGACACATGTTTCAGATAATTTCACTAAAAATCATCTCGTCCAAAAATTCTTTATTAAATCCATTGCTTTGATAATAAGTTTCAGTATCTCCACTTTCAACTTTAGTAAACACGTTGTCAAAATTCTTTTTACTGTTGTTTGGAGGAAAACAGATTAGCTTTCACTTTGAACGTGTGCTCGCATCAAGCACAAACTTTATTTCGCAATGCACATGCACGTTTATCCTCTTGCCGGGCTGAGAGCTCACAAACATTTTTACATTTACAAATCCTATGGTATGAGTAAATATGTGCACATTCAACATTCTGCCACTCTGTAAAACATGTGAAATGTGAACCAATCTGTGAACCGTCGAGTGGTGCGTGTGTGGTCCTTCCCTATACGCTGTTAAGAAAAAAAAATCTGTTTCCTGACGCAGGCAAAGGTTTGACTAGACTTTGGAAGAAAACTGCAGTCTCTTCTACTATTATTATAACGAAGTAAGCGACTGGATTAATAAGGGAAAGGTGACTCTATTATGAGGCAAAGTAAAAAGCATTCGGAAGAAACCAAGAATTGTAAGATTAACAGCCCCTCACAATCCGAAAACCTTACTTGTGCCATAATCATGATTCATGAATGTGTTCAATAGCGAATTGTGCTCCGTCCAGATATGAAAAGAATATTTTTATGCAAACTGCGTTACATTAGATTTAATGACAAGTGGACGAAATGAGAAATTTGAGAATAATATGCTTGCAAAAGAAGCCCTACACGGTTTCCTAAAAATCATGTGAATACGACAGCCATTATGAACAACGATTTGACATCGACCAAGGATCAAAACTAGGACAGGTTAAGGTAGTAATCGAGTCTTTTTTATTTAAAGGTCTATTCATGAGCATTTACTGTGAATAACATTAACATTCAAATACTCGTGTATGCAATATTAGAGTGATAAGTTATTGGAGCGTTTGGAATTCTGAAAGTCTGCACTTGCAGACTACTGTGCAACAAAGTGCAGACCGCAGACTACGGATCCTCTATGCACAATCGAAAGTGCATGGAACCGGTGAAATCGGCGAACATAATCGGAACCGGTGAACATAAGAGCTCAAGAATTACGACCTCATAGCTTCACATGATTTTGTTTCCATACCAGAAAATTACATTGGAGCCTGTTACACCGTGGAAACCGCATTTGCATATATTTTTTGCATTCGCATTTCGGAAATGCAGAATGCCAATGCGTAGCGTTTCACCGTAATTTTCTCTCCGCATTAATTCTTCCCCGCATATTTTCATTTATCCGCATTTCTAATGCAGAACTGTGACGGCAAACAAGATGTACAACAAAATTTCTCGTTGGCAACAACGAGTTATCCCAAATGGTTTAGTATCTGTGTAACTACAAGTGCTCTCTTCAATAATTTTTCTCGACTCCTGTGGGCGTCGGTTATCCTTCGTAATCGATTCTGAGAGAACTCTCAAATTTCATACATACCAATAATCTGCAGAACTATGCTCACATATTTTTCAACTTTATGGACATTTTCACAAATCATACATGATACAATACATATATTGTACATGATACAGTGTACGTGATGGTTTTACTTACGTATTACTAATAAGTAAAACTATCACCTACCACTGGCGTACTTTGTAATTCCAAAACTATGGGTGGGTAATCTATCCGTAAAGTTGTCAAAATGTCGACAATATTGAAAGTTAAAGGCGATTCAATTAATTAGTGTTCCACTAAATAACAATTAATTGTCAGTATTACGAGTCAATTGAATCGCTGTACTACAATTGTGCGTTACACCATGTTCCAACTTTCGGAAATTGGTCTTATACATAAGTCTATGAGCAGTCTCAATTTGAATTGCATAAAATAAACGTAACAAGTAACACAAAAGATAGTCTAAATTTTAATGGAGATACAGGGTTACGTTCTCCATTATTTACTGCAGATTGCGGAGCATTGTGCCCCGCATTCTGCAACATCAGGTTACGGTGAAACGAAACGCAAAATATTCCCCGCAAAACCGGCTCCGCAATGTGTCACTCCTGCATTTTGCATTCCGCATTTCATTATGTTTTCGATGAAACGCAATTAATGCAAACTTGCATTAATTAATGCGAATGCGTATACGCAAAGTTCGGTGGAACACACTCCTGCTCCTACTTTAAGGCTATTGTTACGCGTATTTACGAAATAAAACTGAACGACCGATAATAAAAGTTTGTAAGATAAATAGACAATTGTGGGGTGGAAAGACTCAAGGATTCAGAAATATTGCCCATACATATATACTAGAATACAGGTACACCATTTGATTCAAACATCATGCAAGATTTTTACCTAATCCGTCATACTTACCAATATAAATATATCCGATCATAACTATTTATATTTTATATGCATAATATTGATAGCTGTGCATATTTCCTGAATGCATTACACTGATTAAAGTGATTAATTTCTGACTGCATAGGACTCGTACTTCCTCCAAATTGTCTGTAAATGTCGTAAACTCGCTCCCGATTGTAATACTCACACAAGATTCTCGACGTTATGAAAAGAGTTGTTGTACAACTATATCGCGTCAGCTTAAAGTGAGCAGACCACAATATCCTTTTGCAGAGAAACGCATTGTTACCCACTGGTGTAGTAGATGGCCATGGTGGCGTAGTGTGTGATTTGATTTTTGATCCACTTTTTTAAAACGCACACACAATGAGAATAGAAACGACTCATATCACAACGAAAGTGAGTAACCAAATGCCTCTTTATAATTCCATTCTGCCTTCTCTTCCACCTCTATTGCCTACATCAATGCATATGAATGAGATCAGGATCAGCACAAGAGGAAAGGAGAGAGAAATGAGTAAAAAAAAACTACACACATAAGGTTTGCGACTTTCGTTCTTAAAGAGAGGATGAGTAATATGAGCAAGGGGTTGTAATATTTGATATTTGATTTGCTTTTCCCATATACGTAAATATGCGTGCTTTCCTACACCAAAAACCAAAGCAAAAGGCTCGTATACATGGTATTATACGTGTGACTCTGAGTTTTCGAGTGAGCCATGTCATGCAAGCCTGTTGTATACACACTCACATTTCGAGTAAAAATGTTTAGCGAGAAATGCACTGCTTCATATCACAAACACCACACACAGTCCTCTCTCTATCTCTTTAATCTACTAAACCTGGGAAAGTATACTCGTACCAAGTATCAACTATTTTACGGCATTTTTACGGTATGAAAGGCACATACTACTTCACATTATATTCATATGCACTACATTGAACACATAATATGTATATACGGTGTATTTTTTAAAGAAAACCTGAGTATGAAACAGTAAGCCAAGATCTACAGCACAGTTCACTCGCCTATTACAATAAGAGCTACTATACACTATATATCCTATATAATATTATGTATATGTATAATGCTCTACGCTGCCGATGTGTAACGTAACAAAATATCCAACTTTTTTCTTTAAAAAAGACCCTTTCCCGTGTATACCCTAGAGTTTGTGTGTCTACTCGTATAACTCGTAGAGTGTGCATTTACAATCACGTCTGTCTATGTCTCCTCTCCTTATGCATATACGATATTATGATGATCATCTTCATCAACATCATACATCCTCATCGCACACTCAGAGAGTCCACAAAATATACCTTTTACGAGTCTGCAAAACTTTGTGTTTGTGTGTGCGATGTGAAATAGGAGATTTTAAGGTGCAAAGTGTGTGTGTAGACATGAGAGCATAATAACAGTCAGTCATCCCAAAAGTGTACACTGCTAGCTACCTAAAAAAACACTGGCTACTGGTTATGCTGCTGCTGATATTTTACTGAAAATATATATAGTGGAATTTGTCGTCTGAGTTCCTGTGGAAAAGAGGTTAGTCAACAATTGAGAGCACTTTTCCTTTCCTCTTTTAAATTAAAATAATTATGTCGTGTACTTTAAATATGTAAACTTGCTCACTACGGACACTCGTATTCGTATTAAAAATTAAATGTGTGAACCCTTAAATTGTAATGCAAATGTTAAGCGAAGCTTTGGGCATGTGTGTGTTCGATGTGTGGAGGAAACAATTTCAATTTTCGGACCGATAATTATTGCACATCCGTTTTAATATATAGATTGGATCGGTATTAAATAGGGTATTAATTTGGTAAGTAAAAGAGTCCTGTTTGGCATGTAGATAGTCTGAGAGAAAGCAAATTATGCGGGTACGGTGTACTTGTCCCTGACGAAAAATGAAGAATTACATGTTTGCACTACTTTGCAAGGACAATGATAAGCCTGGAGTGTAACCTTTGCTGGACAATCGTGCTGAGGTGGATTTGCAGATAACCAGCATGTAGAGAAGTGGATTGAAATTTGCAGCAACATTAGAAAGCAATTATGCTCGAGTTTGATACCGTTCATTTTGTTCTTTTGTATTGGCTAGACTCTGAGTCGGGAGAAAGTTTAGTGTGATGTTTTTCACTTTCTCCATGGCTTGTATGTGTTATAGAATTTGTGGATTGTGGAGCGAGTGAATGTAGTAGGTTTTTAAATATTTGTGTGTACTACTTCAGTGTTCAGCAAAGTCGTAAAGAACACATTTCATCGTTTGAGTCATGTCATGAGTCATAGTGTCCGCCCTCCTTGGAGTTCTAGGATGTGTTGTGGCACACACATGAAGACTTTTGCACGGAGTAAACGTGGCAATATATTTTTACCTGGATAATATCGTTTAAAAGTGTTAAACTGCCTGAGGTTTTACAAAAATAGTTTGAACACGTACTGGGTAGGTTGTAAGAAAATTAACTGAAATGGGAAGGGTAATTAAAATATTAAGCAGCCTAAAGTACAGTGACTTTATGGCATGTGTATGTGAATTTCGCAGAAGTGTTTTATTTGTATATTTAATTATACATAAATATTAATATGACCGTTGTTTTTGGGAAATTTCCAGGTTTCATTCTACTATCAACCCTGGAGGTACTCAATGCACGGCCACAGTCACTTGAATAAATTGAGATGGTGAAGTGAACCTAGAGTATCTCGCGTGCCACGGCAGAGTGATGTCGTAATGGCGTCTATCGGCGGTGGCGGGGATGCAGGCAGTAGCCGGGAGGAGCTTAAAAGTCAGTTTACTACTCGGGAAGGTACCTACCGGCTCACTTCCGCCGTTGAGTTCTCAAGGAGTAGTCGGTCTGTGAGCTTCGTGACTAATAACACAAACCCTGCCCCTGGAACAAGCCCACCTGTCCGTTTATCGTTTGTGACGCTAGCGGAAAGTCGACCTGGTGTTGACGCAGCTCCCAGTGAATCCCGCTCGAATTCACCGGGATCTGGTCCACCGGAAGCATCGTCTCCAGGCGCTATGAGTCCGTCTGGAGTTAATGTGATATCTAATAACATCAATAATGTAGCAGCAACAAATGGGGAATCGGCGATGATTTCGCATGGTTCCGAGCACCATGATTCTATTCCTGATTTATTTTCAACTCCACACCGTTTCTGTGTCAATATGGGGAAAGAACTCTACGTTTATCCCTATATGGCCAGCAGAAAAGTTAGACTCTTTTAAGACCTACTAAAACAAAAAATCCGCTTTAATACGTTTTATCCGCTTTAGTGAAAATACGAATTAATTGTTTTAATTATTTTACAGGATGGAGACTTCATGTCCAAGCCTATAGATAAACGGGTGTACAAAGGGACGAATCCTACGTGTCACGATTTCAATGCTCTTGCAGCCACGCAGGAGAGCTTGCTCCTAGTTATTGGGTTTTCTGGTGGACAAATCCAGCTCGTAGATCCTATTTCCAAAGAAGTTAACAAACTCTATAATGAGGATGTAAGTAATTTACATACATACAAACAAACACTTCACTTTCACTGGCGAATTTGTTCCATTGCATACAAGACGTGCGTGCTGCATGTGTGTATGGTATGATCATGTATGCCAGTAAGTTGAACAATCTCGGTGTTTTTGTGTTGCAGAGAGTCATAGATAAAACTCGAGTGACCTGCATTCGTTGGATACCGAACTCGCTTACCCTATTCCTTGTATCTCATGGAAGTGGTCACATGTATCTGTATAATATGTAAGTGATTTTTATATTTTAAATTACTTGAATGAAACCCACTGTCGTCTTTATATGGTGTGTATCGTGAGGGCTACGAATTAGTTGTTTGTAGACATTACCATTATAATGCTCCACATACGCATCACCAATTCTTTTTTGTATGAGTTAATTCTGTTGCTATTTGCTAACTTACATATCATCATTAATTACGTAAATATTTATATGCTATGTAGTGACGTATGCACGGCCGGTACAACCAGTCCCAGCTACCAAATAAGTAAGTCAGGTCCAAGTTTCACAGTTTACAACTGCAAAAGCAAGACTCCCAGGAATCCTTTGACCCGGTGGACAATTGGTGACGGTGCTATAAATGAATTTGCCTTTTCCCCATGTGGGCAGTTCGTAGCCATTGTGTCTCAAGATGGCTTTCTTAGGATATTTCGGTAAGTTGGGATATTTTTAGAGAGAAAGGTTTAGTACAAGCTCATAACTATTAAAAACTTAAATTAAACCCTTGATCAATTTGATATAACTTTTTGATGCTGCGACTTTTTTTAGATACGATAATAACGAGCTCCTGGGGATTACGCGGTCGTACTTTGGTGGACTTTTGTGCGTGTGTTGGTCTCCTGATAGCAAATACGTTTGTGTAGGTGGAGAGGATGATTTAGTCACTTTATGGAGTTTTAAAGAGAAAAGAGTAGTTGCACGAGGACAAGGACACAAGTACGCTCATTTACTTTTCTCCAGCATGTATCCTGATCTTTATATGAAGCTGAATGCGGTAGGTAGAGCATACCATTAATATTATTTTTCTAATTTTACAGGTCATGGGTTTCAGTGGTAGCATTTGACCCTTTCACAACATCGTACGGAGATACGGAGGCCAGTGAAGACTGTAATACTGGTGGCGAGACAACAGGAAACTGTTCCCACCGACATCTTTCTAATGATTGTCAATCGTCTGGTGTATATTTATGTGATTCAGTTACTACGTCCGGAACAAGTTGTGTACATCAAAATAACGTCTCATGTTCTTCTTGTCAGCAAAATAGTGCGAGTGGTACGGGGAAAACTGTTGTAGTGAACCATGTAAATAACAATCCCTCGTCTTCGAGTCCTCCGCCAACGGCGAACGTGCATAATAACTGTGCTTCGAATTTAAATAATGTGAACAGACCTAGTAGACACAGCAGAACTTCAGACAGTATGCGATTAAGTGTGTCAGAACCTCAAACAACAAGAATTCCTGCTTGTTATCGTCTGGGGTCTGTCGGCCAAGATACGCAGGTAAGAATTAAAATAAGAGTTATGTTTATTGCTGCATGCAGTGAATAATATTGTAGGTTAGGAACACAGGATATATTCATTAAGTCGATTATACTGCGTAGTCTTTATTCTAATCAAAATGCAATAGTAATCAGAAAATAGGAATGAATGAACCAATGGACTACATGGCTAGGTACGTCTTTTCTGCATGGATAGAATCGGATTGATTACTAGAGAGGTACCTATATAGTTATTAGAAGACGGAGGGTTCATTTAGTGGACAGACAGAATACTTCCACGCACTAATCAGCATAGGAAAACATTGATCATTGTTACCTACTGGGTTTGCATGTTCATTCATTTTTGATGATAAATATGGGCTAACGATGTTATATTTGCTTACAAGTTTGTTAGTTAGCACAAAAGATTTCTTACCATCAATTTCATATGTAAAATTCTAATTTACATGTCTTAATCAACAAGCTTGACCTATAATGATCTTTTTTGTTGTTTTTATACGCAGCTTTGTTTGTGGGACCTGACCGAGGATGTGCTGAAGCACCCTTTTGGGAAATCCCGACCTTCCTCACGTGTACCCATTAGTGATACAAGTCCTTGTATTGTTCATTCCAGTTCTAAAACATGCAATAGTCATCATCACCATCAGAATATTAATATATCAAATACCAATATGCCAAATTCGAATAATAGTATTGTAAGTAACTGTAACACAGTGAGCAATTCTGTCAACCACACCAGCGACAGAGTGGATGGTGACAGAAATCCAGCAAGTGTCATCAATGGAGGAGGCGGCGGAACGCAGACGTCGACTAATACTGCTAGCAGTACCTCATCTAGTGGTAATGGGACCTCTTCGCATAACAGTACGTCTGGTCACGGTCATGGCATTCTGTCGCTACGGTTCGGAGCCCTTGGGTTTGGCGGTGATAGAGATAAGAATAAAGACAGGGAACACGGGAAAGAACATAAAAGAAACTTCAGCTTAGGCTCATCTTCAAAATCAGAGAAAACATCGGGAAGCAGTGGGAAAACTGGTGGATCGGCCAGCGGTGCAGCAAACTTTTTAGCTTCTTTAGGAATAAGTGTTAATCTGGATGATCCTCTGAAGCTCATTGGAACGCAAGGTAAAAAATATGTAATTCACAGACAAAAGTTATTACAACGGACACTTTAAAACCTGCCAGGCTCAGCCTGTTCTAAAACCAGAGACTTTTACTAAAATAAAGATTGCAAACATTTGACAGTGGTGACGATGACTTTAAATAAACTTGAGAAGTAGTAGGCGAAATTATATACATGAAGCCAATAATACATGACTACGTAGTATAGTTAAACTTTTTTACACAACCATTAACACAGGATACATTTAACTTAAATTTAACGTGAACGTTGTTTTTTTATGTTTTCTTAGCCTGCCCAAGACTGGATGAATGTCCGCTACTAGAACCCTTAGTTTGCAAGAAAATTTCACATGAGAGACTCACAGCACTGATCTTCAGAGAAGAATCTATTGTAACCACGTGTCAAGACGGTATAGTGTGTACATGGGCCCGACCTGGGGATAATGTTAGTCAGTTGTAATATATACTACCTTCAATAATACTACCATGAGTAATAATCATAAAAAAGAATTATTATACTATTTGCTTTAATGGAGGAGATGATACGATACAAAAGTTAACGCTATGCCTGATCGATCATGATCATCATTGTTATATTGTTATATGTACGAACGTAATTTTTAAGCTGTTTCATCCAAGAGACAAATAGTGATTTCATGTTTGATTTTGAAAACGACTCATAGAGAAGGACCGTTTTCTTTGTTTGTTGTTCAGTTATGAAGTAGTTGTAGGGATATATAGAGAAACTACGTGGAAAGGTACTGAAGATTGTACCTCCGCCACTTACACCTTTTTATCAAATTGTATCAAACGCGTATTTATTATGATGAACTGATGCCTGTTATGAATATTGAATTCCTTTCACATAATATATTTTGCAGTAGCTCGATAAGAATAATCATTATTCTTTGTGACATGAAACGTTGCACGCAATAGACACCAGGAACCTTGTTCAGGTGAACTAATTGATTGAAGATATGAAAAGACAACCCAGCGTACTACATTGATGTGTAAGAGTTCATTTGAGAAACTCACTACTCCTCTGCAAAAAATTGCTATATAGTATATCAAATATGTATCCAGTTTACAACTCACTCGTGACTGAATTGTTAAGTTTTCCCAAGATACATGCACAGGAGAATATGAAGACAAATATATACATTCTTCTGAAAACGATGAAGATCACAAAGTCAACAATGTTTGTTGCAAATGCATTTTCATTTCAAAACCTAGACGCGATGAATCTGTCTCCTCATATCTATTTCGAAAAGTTTACTAGTCCGCAAACCAATAATAATTATGTTGATTTTTAATTATGTATTAGGTATGTTTTTCTTTTTAAATTACTTTCACAACACGTTATTTCGACGTGAGGGTATGGAAGTTTCGTCGTTAATAAAGGTTTCAAAATAACTCTACATACGCAATATATTATGATGGTTTTGTTCTTGAATTGCTCATGAACTTATCATACACACAGTGTTTTACTGACCTTGGTTGTTGTTACGCAGAATTACAGTTTGTTTTAAATAATGCAGATATGGCCCTGATTTGATTGATACGGCAGACAACCGCACTACAGCCTCCTTCTCTGGAAATCCTGGGGCAATGTTTTTTAAGCTTGCAATTTAGGGTTAGTTGCGGGTACTTCTTTTGCTGTACACAATTACTACACATTAATCCGGTGAAAGTTAGAGATACTTATTCACATATCATATACCTATCCACTTTGCATGTTGGTATATGTAATACCGAAGGTATGTCTAATTTTTGGTTCGTAGGCGAAAATGGTAAAAACGCTGGTCACTGCTTAACAATTTGTAGAGTTGGTGAACAGGCAAAACATAAGAATAGGTAATCCTCACTGTAAGATTACATTCCATCAAAGCTGACGTTTAGCGTTAGCCAGCACATATCTATAACACATAAATGAAGTTATGAAGATCATGTCTGCAAAATTTCATACATAATTCTATGATTACCCACGTAATTTCTAGAATAACTTGTTCCCTCCATCGGTTGGTCGTAGACTAAATGATGTTGATGTTGCTTATTTAACATTATCAAGCTTATCATGCATTTGTAATTGTCCATGGTTCCTTCCACTCCTACAAAGTTAGCACTTTGGCAGCATTCAGTCTGGTGAAGTGTTTGCGGATGCTATATTGCAAAAACGCTCTGGATACTACATGCCACTCACCCATAACATATCAGTTTTCGTGGTGAATGTACTCAGCGCATTATCTATGTAATTCCACTTTATCTTCTCTCCTTTCTCGTTATAATCATCATTTTCTACTAAATCAACACGTACTCTACGAGTACGTATATAGCAAACAAACACCAAGTATGATTTATGTAATATCTTCAAAAATACACCGATGCATATTACGAATAATTGACTATGCAGTGGGATCGAGACAAATTCATTGTCTTTAATATACTCTGACTCCTTTTTTTGACAATGGGTCCATGTACTCCGGATTTCACGTTCAGCAAGCCGTCCAACTTGGAAGTTTTGGTGTGAAGTATTTGCTTTTGCTTACATAACACAGGAAACAATAGGACATCTCATATCATCAAAAAAAAGCTACATAATACATACCTTTTTTGTGTAGTATACTACACTGTTGTCTTACACAGCTTTCAGCGACAAGAAAAATGACAAAGATATCTTCACGTATTTTGTGAGCACACAAAATGAGCCTCTACGAAACGAAACACTTCTCTATCCACTTTTTTTACAACTTTTTACTACAGAAGTGTGCATTTATACTATTTGCCTTCTTCATCCTTTCAGCCCTTTTACGTTGATCTTTTGTAGCATTTTGAGAATCTACAAACACGAACAATACTCCAATCCACAATATTATACCTACTCAATCTAACTTACACAAGCCGAATTGCACACAATCTACTCCACAGATAAAAAAACCTTATTGCTTCTTGTGTGGCAGAACGCAAGAAAAGGATTACTGTGTTGTACACAAATGTAGAATATTAGTCGTACCATACCGATATCCACAATCATTCAAGGACTTTTCTGAGCGAGCATCTCATTCATGCTTTCCGTTCGTATCTTCACATTGTGAGCAGAAAACTACAAGGTTTTACGAGTGACGAATCACCTTCTTCTCTCGTAACATCTACGTGTGAGTTCCAAATTGGAGAGAGAAGAGTTGTGTGAAAATGTGAAGCACAACTTGACTCTTTCTCTTCACAATTTTGTGTAGCCGTTGCTGCTGATAATAGACGTGCTATTTGTGTAGAGGTGTAGCAGCGGCGGCGGTTTGCGTTGCCTGTGCGTGCGGCGAGATTGGGGATACTTGGTACTCTGTGAACAAGGGCCCGCTCGCTATTAGCTGTGCGGAGAAACGTGCGGTAATTGATTCTCGTCGGCTTCGATTGCGCACACACTTCTCTCTCTCTCTCTTGTACGCTCTTTTTATCATCCCTCCTCTTGTTGTGGCGTAAATGGTGACTGGCTTTGCTCACTACATGGATGTATGTAGTTTTTTTCACGTAGAGAAGAGAGTACTCAACTCGCACACACAAACTCCAACAAATCGACCTCTTTGGTAGTCGTTCAGTCAGTGTTTGAGAAACGGAAAGGAAGGAAATCAAAGATGGATTGCTTCTTATGGACTCACGATAATAACACCATTTCTTCTACCACCTATTCATAACAAGTAAACGTTTTAAAATATCTTATATTTTTTGAAAAAATATATAATGTTTGTGTACATCTTGAAAGTTAATTTGATTGAGCAATTTGACTGGGGCGGATGAGGTGTGTGGTGATGAGAGGGTTTGGAATTTTTAGAAGAAAATTGAAGGGAAAAACAAATTATTTATCAATGGTTGATGTTTTTGTAGTTTGAAGTTCGTCGAGGAAAACAATAATATTGGATCAGTTTGACTGGGCGGAAGAAGAAACGGGGTGCTTCTGACTCAAAAACGGTCTCAGAATTTGGGAAAAGTGGGATTTCAGTGGACAGAACAAAACAAGTAAGTAAGCACTAAAAATGGTAGATTTGTCAAGTAATAGTTGTGGTTGTACTAAATCATAAATAGTAATTTAAAAAAGGGAGGACTTCCGTTTGCAGAAACGAGGGGTTTCTTCGTCATCCTTTGAGTTCACTAGGTTTGGTTTGAATAACGATTAGTTTTAAGCATAGATCTCGACAGAATTTGGTTAGCGCTAAAAAGGGCGTACAGGAATTATTTGCTTATATTTAGTTTTTAGCTTTGTACGCGGTGAAACAAATCTCGGACAAGTGTGTTTACTTTATTCAGTCAAGTAAGAGTAGAGAGTAATGATCAACTATGGAAAAGCAAGGAGTGGAGATTAATAGTTAATTGCTAATTAGGATGTTGATTATGATTTGTGGAAGTCATAAAATGTTCTCAGTGGATAAATTGTTCAGAAGCATCGAACTAAAGGTGCGTAGAAGTTTGCATGGTTTGTACTCTTCTCTCAAATGTAATCTTTCATCACTGCAAGTCTGCAAGAACTAATCGTCTAATCCAATTTTTTAGTTTCTTCGTATGAATGAAAGCTGAATGTGAAAACTGTTACAAGCAGGGAAGAGTGGTTTGCAGTTGATGTGATCACTCAATCGTTCATATTTTTGCACCATAATATAGTCCCGAGTATCTAAATTAATGATATATTGGGGTGCGAGTGGTGCTAAATAAATGATCGTTCGGAACCATTGGCCTAAATGTCGTATGTTTAAGGTTACACTGATAGTAACGATACATTAGATTTATACTAAAAAGTAATACATATCAACTATACGAAACTGATGTAAAATTGCAATTCATCCTAGAAATTGCAAACTTGGTCTCATAATGAGACTCTCATTTCCATTGAATTAGCGATGAGTGATTGCTGTGATATATTGAGCTTGAGGTGCTGTCACCAGTACTGGGTTTCTTTCATCTGACTTGGTCAGTGATAATTTAAACACATAATTTATTAATTTATTTTAGTTGGTGAACAGGCGCACGCACAGTGTGGTGGAATTTGACAATTCGAGTACCTTGCAAGGTACTCCAGCTACAATTGGAGGAGGGGCGTGAAGTACAATTGGTTAATCATGACTGACACCAGACGCCGAGTTAAGCTTTATGCTTTAAATGCCGAAAGACAGTGGGACGACCGAGGAACTGGCCATGTGTCGTCGTCGTATGTTGATCGCCTTAAGGTAAGGTTTTGCTTTGCGGTTGCGGGTAAGGTATAAATGCAGTAAACAGGTGATAGTACGAGCAGCTCAATTGTCATACTGTTGCTGAAAGTATGGCATACAAAGGAATTGACATTGTTTATGTTTATTCCGCTTTTTTGTCAAACTTTCAACGTAATGCAATTGAGCTGCTACGGTTATCAACTCGTACCTCCATGATTATACATACCTGCTTGCATCTAATTGTACATAACCTCATCAACGAATACACTCGACAGTTTGCAACCCCTCGCCTTCGTGTTAACCGTAATCTTTTTTATGCCTTAAGGGGATGTCGTTACTAGTCAGAGCCGAATCAGATGGTTCACTTCTGTTAGAATCTAAAATACAACCAGATACTGCTTATCAGAAACAACAGGTAACCTATTTTTGTCTGCTTTTGTTGTTTGTAACGTTCGGTTAATGAAGTGTCTCATATTTGTAAAAATTAATCACCCTGAAATACTTGATCTTTTAAAGGACACCTTGATTGTTTGGTCTGAGGGCGATAACTTTGATCTGGCTTTAAGTTTTCAAGAAAAGGCAGGATGTGATGAGATATGGGAAAAAATATGCCAAGTTCAAGGGAAAGATCCATCCGTTGATATTACTCAGGTATTAATCCAGTGATTTTTAACATCTCTAGTCAAGACCACCTGCCAATGGAATATACTATACTGCACTGCACAGTGCACACAATTCCGTGACGAATGTTTAGTTTGACTTTTACTAATTATAGGATGTTGTGGAGGAATCGGAAGATGAACGTTTTGAGGATGTATCAGATCCCGCACCGCCTATAGAATTGCCACTTCCTGATGTATCTCGGCTAGAAGACCTCCACGAGCTGGTGGTGAGCTGTTTGGCCGTGCCTTTAAGAAGAGAAAAGTTGTCATTGGCCCTGGAACAAGAAGGATATTTAAGAAAAGTTATTGAAGTTTTCCGTACTGCGGAGGCGAACGACGATAGAACAGCACTAAACCATCTTTACCACATTTTTAGGAGCATATTTTTACTTAACAAAAATGCCATTTTTGAAATACTATTTGCAGGTAATATTACAATGATTTTTTAAAAATTAATTATTGGGAATAAGTTAGGAGTTTTATGTGAATCTCGTGCTCAAAATCTTATAATATTAATTATTTTGTTTTTCAGATGATCTAATTTTCGACGTTGTGGGTTGTCTTGAATATGAACCCAATAGTAGCTGTCCTAAAAAACATAGAGAATACCTCAAGAAAGTAGCCCATTTTAGAGAGGTCATTTCAATAGCAAATCAGGAACTCATATCGAAAATTCACCAAACCTATCGTGTGCAATACATTCATGACGCTGTACTGCCAGCTCCAACTGCATTTGAAGAAAATATGCTCTCCACTCTTTCATCGTTTATCTTTTTCAATAAAGTAGAAATAGTTACCTTAATTCAAGTAAGAATAACTTAATAAAACCTTGTACCATAAACAGACGAGACGGGGGATTCAAGAATATATAGTTAACATTGTGTTTTATGTAATGCAGGATGACGAGAAATTATTGAAGGATCTTTTCGCTGAACTAACCGATGAAGCTACGGAGGACACTAGAAGGAAAGATCTCATTTTGTTTTTGAAAGAGTTGTGTGCCTTTGCCCAAAATCTGCAGCCACAAGCGCGAGAGTCATTTTATAAGGTACGTCTTTCATTTTTAATATCACAGTTTAGTTATGTTTTGCTCGGTGATGACCATCACGCGCTGTGGCAAAAGGGGGACTGTGATGTAGAGTAAAGCAAATTAAGCTTTTATATAGTACTGGGTAGACTGGGTTTTTTGGGGGATTTGGGGATTTCAAGTCTTAATTGGCTTTTTCTACTAGCAGGTGTTGCCTCTAATGTGCTATGATTATGAGACCTGAGATTATTTTTTTAAAATGATAATAATGAGTCCATATTTCTAGTTTTCTTCCGAAACTTAACATTGCGTTGATTTTTTCTCGTCAGACATTGACAAATCAAGGTGTTCTTCTGGCGTTGGAGCTCTCAATGCCTTTACCGGATCCAGCCGCCAAGTCGGCATGCATAGATGTATTGAATGCCGTGGTTGAATTTTCTCCGACAATAGTTCGGGAGTACTGTCTTCAGCAAGCATCCGACGTGGACGATGTATGTCATTATTTTTATAATGTTTAATTCAACGTCATATTCATGGTTAGAAATGGATTCAATATGTCTACTACTCTATACTTCCACTAGGATACTCTTCTGCTTAATGTCATAATTGAGCAGCTAATCAGCGATCGAGACCCCGAGTTAGGAGGAGCCGTGCAATTGAGTGGAGTTTTGAGGTTGTTGATCGATCCCGAAAATATGTTGGCTGCTTTGAACAAGTCAGAAAAAGCTGACTTTTTAAATCTGTTCTACAAACAGTCAATGAGCCTGTTGATAGGTACAGTGATTTAAACAAATTGAATCGTAGTTTAAAAATGCGAATGATGACTTCACGCGCTGTGGCAAAAGGGAGACTGTATATTATAGAACAACAATATTATGCCTGCAGGTAGTGGGATTTTGCTGAGGCCACGAGTTTTAGTATATTTTGTATTCAGGCAATTTTGTTTTTCTGTGATAAACAGGTGTTGTCTCTAATGTGCTATGATTATGAGAGCTGACAAACGACGGTGACGAACTACCGTGATGATACTTTTTTTGCTTCTCAAGTATTTATTGAATGAGCGTGCTTCTTCACATGTGAATTTTGTTTTTGCCGTAGAGCCTTTGTTGGCGAACACGCAGGGCATCGGTAAGTAACCCCTGACCTATTGTTTGATAATTGAAAATTCCTCACAGAGGAATACATTATAGCACTTTTGTAAGTTATAACTACGTTCACCAGCTTCCCTTTATAAGTACTGACGACATCTTTACTTTTTACATTGCAGGAAGATGTGAAACTGCTCGTCAGTCATATAATGGAAAATTACAGCCACATTTTAGATCAAGTGACATATGTTCAAACCTTTCGGGCACTCAGACTTCGTTATGAGCAACAACAGGAACGAGTGAAGGATAGAAGTAGCATTGATAATGTTCCAGCTTTACTACGAAACAGTAGTCGCTATAGACGAGACCCCCGTCAGCTAGATGAAGAGGAGGAAATGTGGTTTAACGATGACGAGGATGGAGAAGACGGTGACGGAGTGGTGCCAGCTAGTAATTCACCAGAACTAATGGGCCGCAAAGTTGATGCTGATTTAGATTCAATAGGTAAAACAACAATTGTTAAAACACACGCCTTTGTCGAACAAATCGTAGATTTTTTGGTTATCGTATTGATTTAGGCAAATTATTAGATAAAAAGGCTGACGCCCTCGCAGCTGGTCGAGCAGCAAATAATTCTGTAACTGGAAGAACGCCACCTCTTTCTTCGTCGACAACTTCAAACCTTGTAGCATCAACATCTCCCACCTCCCTTAATAATACTTCATCGACTTCGCCGACTGATGGAAAGAGTGGTATTAAAAAGGTGAGTACATACAAAGAAATTTGCATAAATTTTACTTATTCTTATACACTTTTGTTCTTTTTGTATGCGTTCTTACATTACGTTGATGAAACAATGTATATTTATTACTCGAATTGTTGTGGACGCTTTTATTACTGCAATCGGAATTCTCTTTTCTGACTGAAATATAATATTTCTTTATAGTCCTTTTTCCAACAAATCTTTGCTACTCTGCAGGAGTCAGCTACGCAGGTTTGTTATTAGCAATTATTCCTCATTGCCTGTGATGTTTCATACAAAATGTGCATCCTTGTGTTGCAGATTGGTCTTGTGGATTACGAAGGAGATTCGGATGAGGAAGAGACGGAAGAATCTAACGGTGAAGTTCACGAAGAAGAGGATCAGGAAAAACCCGCTGCCAAACGCCCACGACTGACGTAACTACTGGGTGATGTAGTATTTACAATAATCGACGAGAGAGGAGACCAATGGTACATAATATTTCTATTTTGTTCGTGTCTGGTTGAGTTTGCTTACACTTAATTGTTTTGTTGTAAATGTAATATTGGCTAATTCTCTATTCAGGGTTTAGCGTTTTATTACTTAAGATCATTATATTTTATAAATCGATGAACGTTGCTGTTATTGTATACAAATGGAATCTGTACGTTGTATCGTTACGTCCTCTGAATTAGATGTAAATGTACAAACATCATTTCAAAATCTATAAAGTAATTTTAACGCGTGACTTACCAAATTACCGAGTGGTGTGCATATCTTTCGAAATCTATTTAGATAGTTTTGTAGGGAATGGTTGTTACTTTTTGTCGTTATCATTTGGATGCAGAAACTGTGTTGACTTGACTAGATGCATTTCTTCGCAGTTAAATCCTCAATCAAACTCACAGTGTGGTCTTTGTCGACCATTAGTAGTTTAGTTTGATTCTGTATATATCCTATCTGTACAGTACAGTAGCGAGTTGGAAAGGAAATTGCAACTTAACGAATGTCCAAGGCTTTTGTACAATGAATACAATCCATTTACGCTGTATTTTTAAGCGATTATTTAGCCAAAGTGGGCCTAGGGAATCAGTTTCAAAATGTTGGCTGGAACAATTTCTTCAGTATAAGGAGAATGCAATATTTAGAAAATTCATTATTTTTATTGGTCAGTAACAGCAGCGTTGGAGATAGTTTTTTTGACATTGGCTGATTGGGGTAGATTGTTTAGGTTAGGATTGGTAATCCTTCAGTTTCATCTGCCTTTCTCCATGTAGGTAATTAATGCGTCCATCCTAGCCTATGGTACGCCACAGTAATATATTCTATAGATGAAACTATAGCCTTGAATTATGCAAATACTACAAGCTGTAATAAATGACATACGCAGGAAGTAATCACAAACGAAGCTGAAGGTCGCGAGTGATAAAGTATCCGCAGTATAAACCAGCGTGATCTTTAACATTGTGTTGGCTGAGAAAGAGACAAAGCATATTATTATTAATAGCATGCAAAACGTTTGTTTATCAGATGTACAGATACCTTAATTCTCGGTTAAAATGACCAATGCTTTGCATTGTTTCGCCTTACGCATCAATATTTCACTACACGAAAACAATAAACTGTCCCCTTACAAAGTGTATCATCGAATTCGGCATTCTCCGACAAACTTTTGCACACTTGGTTAATTATCTGAATTTGTAGAATTTAAACGAGTCTGAAGACGGGATTCCAACCCAATAAACTTTAATAGTTTGTAGTTTGTATAGAGAAGAGATGTAGAAATATACTTGATAGGATCTGTTCAGCTAACACTGTATGTACATGTAGGATAAAGCGTTATGCTTGATGGGACCGTTGGAAATATGCTAAAGATGACAGAAGCGCATGATCGTAGGGTTTAGACTTAAGACTGTCAGACGTTTTACTATTAATGCTAGAATTTATATACCTGTTGCAGATATTTCTTTGAATAATGACCGTCTCATAATTACTTCCGCCAATATCGGTTGAACTCGGACGGAAATATGTAAAAATCCAGACAAGAACTTTGTAATGCTAGGTAGACCTACGTATTTGTAATATACTGTAAAATATATTTATTGTACGAAAACTAGAAGTGTATGGTTGTGGAGGAACAATTTTCCAAATACTACGAAAGTATGAACGAAATAAAAAGTAACATGATCAAAATGAAACTTACAAAGCTGGCAAGAGTTGTCAACTAGTCAAATGCTTTATTCTGTAAAATTGATAACAGATCAAACAACTATACTAGATATGATATGAGGAACATGTTTCGTAATTATACCACTCCAGTAGGAATTATCCAAAAAATGACTCCATTTTTTACGCTAGCCATAACCGCCCCGAATTGCTTATGCTTAGGTGTACTAAAGGTGTTCAAACCGTGTTGTGGGGATTCATGCTTTCCGTTGAATGTATAAGTTGCGCCTTGAGTACTAGTAATACAAATTCTATTATACAATGCCACAGTCGATAGTAACGAAACAAATCTTACTCAATGTTAACAGATAGCGTATGAATGATCCTACTCAAGTCAGAGTCACTTTTTCTAATCCAGCAAGGCATTCATTCTGTACAAAACTCGAAATGCATTCTCATGTCTTGTTACTGTGAATGGAAAAAAATTCTAAACGAAAGAACTGTCAAGCTAAGCAGTTCGGAAATTTCGGCAAGGTAAGCCACAACGTGTATTTACTTTGTTCTGACACGCTGTCTCGCATATGCATGCAGTGAGTAAATAGTTTTTCAAGGAAGAAAAGTTTATCGAGGTAAATGTGCTCTTATTATTAAGTAATTAACGGATTAGCAGGAGCAGACGTCGCTTTCAGGGTTTAACTTACTACTCGTTAGTAGCATCTTCATAGTTGGTCTGAAATAATTCGTTCCGAATGAACGTATCACATCAAATCGTTAAATGTCAACTTCGCAGTATGCAATAAGTTTATCCTATTGTTTAGCTTGTCCGTAGCAGTGAAATATAACAGCGGGTAAGGTTTAGTTATTGGTGGACGGAGGGTATCGAGCGAGGGATATATTACGCGTATAGATAATAGAATAGGTATGGTATACTCAACACATATGCAAATGAATATTATACGACTGTAGACGTATAATCTACTTCTGAATGAGCTCTTGCTTCAAACGATCTGCAAGGGCTCTTCGAGCTGACAAAGATTTTTCACTCAAACTGGCTGCCCTCATGTTATTCGGATTCTTCAAAGCCATTTGGGCAGCTCTCGCTGATTTTGGTCGTGAAGACTGCTTAACCTCAGAGGTATTGACGAGTTGCTTTTCCCTCTCCTGCTTCTTCATTGCGATGAGTTTGTCACGCTGTGCTCGAAGATATTCGCGTCGTCTCTGCAAATCTTCGTCTGATTCACCAGCAGCAGGCATATCCTATATGAAATTGCATAATTGTCAAGAATCATGTACGTAAACGCAGGGTTGCCGCCAAACCATTATTGTGAAATCGGAGATTTAGACTAATTACAATAGATGAACTTGGTTGCTCATCTTCCGGATTGTCTTCCAAAGCTTTTCTGACTGCTGTCAAAAGCCTCCGTTGCTCCGAAGCTGTGGACGCAATCTCGGCGGCCGTTTCTGGATCAAATTGTTCAGTTAAGAATTGCACTGATTTTGTTCGGGATGTTGCCTCAATGGGTTCTGTGGAACCTTCGCCTGATGCCTCGTCACCGTCTTCGTCTACCACTGCCGCGGCAGTCTCCTCAAGATGAACTAGTTGACTATAAGAGTTCATGCGTGTTTGAGAAATTTCAAGAAATATATAGTTTCTTGATTATGCGCGTAATTACGCTTAAAATTAGTATGTACATATCATAAGACATGGCAGATGTGGAAAATATGACTTGCTTTATCTGAGAAATTTTAAGCATGCTTCTTTCCTTTTCGAAATGGGCATTATGTCATTCAAGTCATTACCTTTCTGAATGGCTTTCTGTCTCAGGGTTAGGAATACTTTTACTTGTCTCGTCTACATTTTCAGGCTGGAGCTGGTCTTGAGCAGCTTCATTAATATTGGTAATATTGGTTTTACTTGGAGAACAAGTATGCGTCGGTGTGGAATTAGGAGTTGACTGGAAGGATTCTGGAGGTTTGACCTCGATTTCTGGCTCAGGGCTGGGGATCTCTGCGCGATCTTGTAAATTCTGTGAGGATTCAGGCTGAGCTTGTGCAATAGTGCTGTCTTTAGTGGGGGATGGGGTAGATTTTGGGGAAGAATGAGACGGCTGTGGGGTGAGTTCGGGTTTGTCTGACCGTTTCTCATTACAGTCAGTCTCGGGCACCGCTTCTGGCAGACAATTTTCTTCAGGCGAATTGCCTGTTAAATCGGGAACGGTGGAAGCTTCAGCCGTGACCGGCGGTGTCTTTTTTGTTGTTTTGTCGTGTTTAATAAAGGAGGAAGTAAGCGTAGCATGATAATTGATGGGTTTGGGGGCTACATTGGTTTTGAACTGAATTCCGGCTAGGTGAACTTTCATATCTTTGCAATGCTCTTCATTGTCATTCACTTTCTTACTAGGTCTGTCAATCGGTGAAGTACTTGCTTCTTCGCTTCCGTAGTCATACTTAAAAAGCTCTAATTGGTCGGAATACCTTATGACCACTTGCAGAAAGTCGTCTTCCCCATCGTCCCCTGCTTCTTCAGATTCGCCAGATCTTAAAGCTGGAGAAAGCACACCATACTTGGCCACAAGCAGTTCGAGGGACTGCAGCTGAAGATCTATGTTTTTCCGTGTCATGAGTCGACGAAATGCGTTGAAATCTTCGGCGGCCCATAATTGTTCCAATGCCACCTGAGTCGTCATACAGCAAAGCCCCATACATGAACTTTCACCGAGTGCAAGTGCATGCAAGCATGACTCAACTCGAATCAGGAAGATGTATGTATACTCACCTTTGTGATATGCGACTCGGGAAGTGTTTTACTTTGATGCTCTCGAACACGACAAGCTTCCTCCACTTGTTCTGGAGTTACCTGCAAGTCTTCCATGAAACTGGCAAGCATGAAATCGACAACTCCCTTGTATTCTTCATGGACTTTTCGAAATTCCTCTTCTTTCTCTTCGGACATGTTGTTGAAACTGTCCGGATCAAAGACTACAAAGATCGAATTTGAAGTTAAAATTAATATGTAAGTATGCATACGCGTCGAATGTTGTGGACAATTGAAGTACTAACCCACAGACTTCTCTTCAATAAAACCAACAACGGGTGCTTTCCAAAGACTTCCGTGTAAGAAGTTAACCTGTACAAAGGTAAGAGGCTGCGCGTTAATAAAAGGAACGGAATGTTTGCAGGCAATATGCACGCCTATATTTATGGTGAGTAAAACTTTAAAGCATGAATTCCTTGCTAGCCTTACCAGGCTGTCGAAAACCCAGTTGTCTACATGGTCCGCAGGTTGAATGTCAGAATCTGACATGTTTGCACCGTTTCAAACGACTTATTACTAAATACGTGTTTTAAAATAACAGCTTTCACTGATTTCCGATGCGATAAAAAACTTTTTGACTAGATGATGGAGTTAGTAAGACGAACATCTATTGTTCAAGGGCAGCTTTGTGCGACACGCATAAAAATGGAACCCTCGCTGCGTTCTCCAGTGTCCGTACAATCAAAAGGAGCACACAACAACACGAACAGGATTTGGAAATTATGGGCGAGTGAAAGCAAGCAAACCTTTGAGGCTCTTCACACAAACATACCAAAAATGGCATGCATGGCATGGTGCGTGTTCCTACCTCAGCTAAATTGATTTCTTTTCTTCCGTGTGACGAAAACTCGAGCTAAGCAAGGGGCTACTTTTTGGTCAAGACTGAAATGAATTGTATCGTCATGCGTAGGTGCATAATGCAAATGTTAACTGTAGGAGAGTCGCTGGTATGTATCCACTACTATGGTCAAAATAACCCTTAACTTTGTGGAAAATTCCATTCAAGTGCATCTTTTCCTTTCCTCCAACGGTGAAAGCAACATTCAATCGCTGCTTTCGCCAATATTTATCACATTGTTTTCATGTATAATCAAAGATATGTATAGGCCAAAGGTTACTTTACTGAAACGGTACATATATATCGTAGTTCATAATGCAGCAATGCAGTTTACAGATGTCATATACTATGCGAGATTTCCCTTTCTACGTCAGAACAAACGCTCCACTACATGCGGTCCATAACAATTTCCTATATAGATTTGTGAGAAATTCTTAGTTCATTTTCATCATTTTCCGATGTTAACAGGCCTCTGGAAGTACAGCCGATAGTAACCCATTCATTCAATGGTATTGGGCTAGATCCACCAAGCTCCGTTATAAGAAGACAGCTCAAAAGTCCGTCCAGCTGTAGTCGTTAGCCGTAATTTTGATTAACCGAGTTGAATTTGATCAAGGCAGGAAACATTTTTTGGCATCTTGAAATAGGTTAATAGGAGCCGGAAACAATGACTGCCTCTGAATGACATAACGCACACATAAACGATAAGGTGTGTTTACTTATCATTAGTTTGGACATTTTCTGTATGTTCGGTTGAGCGTTTTAATCCTTTACGACGAATATAACACATCTATGCTTAATACTCGGACACGCGCCTCTCCCATACTTCTGTTATTGCTACGGCAACCTTCTGCAAACACTTTTCACCCTCGGGTATCCAAATTTTCGGATTCTAGGTTCTAAAGATTGATTTTTTTAGCATCGAGCATTGATTCATAAGCAGTTAGGCAGTAGAGTCACTGCTCCGTCGCAGAATTGGTTGTAGGTGACTCAGCTCGAGCTTTGTATTGAGATACCAAAACGAAAGTGACCATGAAGTATTTGTGATTTGCACAAGTACGCAATTTACGCATATCCACACACAATGACTTTTGACGAATTCATATCCAATCCAACGATTGGAAAATCTGAGAAGCATACTGAGAAAAGCTTAAAATGAATTCGTGTCAGCAAATATTTGACTTGTTAGTTGTGGCAGATTTTTTTGCCCACAGCCCATAGCGGCAGGCATTGACTTTCATTAGTGAATGTACATACGTCACCCGCATTTTGCGCATGATCAAGAAAAATCACTTTTTCCTAGTAGTGTAATCATAATAAATCAAACAGTACAATAATGAAAATGCACATGATCATGATCATATTAAATTGGTCTTTTTGTATTCGCTATACTAAAAACTGGTAAATCAATTTAATTATCATAAGACCATTCCACAATGCGTTGGTTGCATGCATGGAAAGTGAACTTCAGACTTCAGCCATTATATTCTCGATGATGATGTTTCCGTTTTTGTAATGGACAATCCATTAATTCATAACAATATTATTATTTATTTCCATTTTCAGCAGGTGTATCGATAAAGCATCCGCAGTTAGGGCATCGACTCACCGGCTTCCCAAAACAGTCACAACAGTAAGGGAGAAATATAAGGAATGGCAGTCTGCAAATGAGACGTTAACCATGACTCATAACACAACGAAGACAATGACAAAAACTGAGGAATAGGAGTGACATGAGAAATACTTATTTTCCACTTTCATACCCGATTAGAAACAAGACGACTGCGACTATATGTGTCTTTGTATCTGGAAGTGTGTCCTTAACTGGAGTCACATTCTCTTTACATCGCTCACACATACTGCTGGGACCTAGAAAATAACATTAATTCAATTTTATGACCATAAAGCTGATGATGATTGGCACGCATGAATTTGGCTACTACTCCGAATTGAGATATTGTAGACCTCGAGTATTGCTCTTTGACTGTTGAAGTCCAGGATTTGATGGAGTTTCAGCACTAAGCTGTGCATTATCATCTAATTGCTGTTGTCGACTCTTACGATCCATGAGGAGGTTTTGAAAAAACGTCACTCACGCCAAAGATGTTTTTCAATCTAATCACATCAAATTTAGTTTCTTAAGGTCACCAAGAAGTGTAACGTGGATATTCATATCCCAAATCACGAACCTGAAGAACCATTTTTGTAGAGGAAGGAAGTGATGTTCATGTTGATTTTAGTGATTGTATTTGAAAAGGGAAAGGAGTGACAGATATATGCAACAATTTCCATGCCAGTCTTAAGTGCTTTCTAGTTCTGAATGCAGTGGGTAGGTAAAGAAAGGGTAAAATACTCTCGACTGAGTGAACAAAAGACAAATGTCAAATAATGTAATTACATTTTATATTTATATCCGTAAATATTGTAAGAGAACATCTTTTAAATGAATATAGAAGCAACCGACTCAAAGAAATCCGGAGCCTAGCAGATTCATTCTTGAAGGAAGAAAGGTTCTTTGTTCGTGGATTATCAGACTCGATTTGATTTCATAATCCACCCACAAGCTGACTATATCATCTCATTCCAGAATGTCTATACATACTGGTTTTTTTAAGTGAAAATACAAGTTTCAGCCAACGAGTTGCATAGTAGATCTACTGAATCTACAACTCTGCATGACAATCCAAGGCATTTTCGTTTCTTGCTCTATGCTGTCAGAAAAAACGCGTCTAACATCATGACACGTTCTTCATGTCTTGCATTTAGCCAGAGAGGCAGTATATTACAAGGATACAAGAACGCGTGAGTAGGATGAATTTTGTTTTTGTTGACTGACATGCTTACGAGAACACATGTGCTCAGTCTAAAAACTTCATAAATGCTACATCAGATAGGCAACTTTCACCGGAATAACCGTTCATTTTGCATTAGCCAAACGTTGTGCATTGCACAAAGTTGGCAGCAATTTCGGAACAAAATACATATTTGTGAGATTGTAGAGAAAGTACATAGAAATTGTAAAATACCGTAAACCCGAAAAAGAACCTGACTGCGACCTCACAACACGTTCGTTTCAACCGACGCCAGCTTTCACGATGAGCGCAGGACCTAAAATTTGTGCCGCTGACGATGAGGATGACGTTCCTCAATTGTCTGAGCACACCTTGGCAGCATTGCAGGCCTTTTATGCGGAACAAGAAACGCTGAAAGACCTGCTCAATAATTGTGCCCTCAACGAGGATCCTGGCAGGAACGGAAGCGGCGACGACGGCGAAACGGAGGACGGAAATAAGAAGATCTTATTCGATAATGATTTGAATAAGAACTTTCCAGAGGATTGGGTAACAGATATTTTGTTACTGAATATGTGTTACATCCTTTAAACTTTCGGTGGAATTTATAATGCGTAATTAAAAAATAATATTCATCGTTTCAGCAACTTAGCCAATTCTGGTACGATGAAAAAACGTCGGAAAAATTAGCAAATGAAGTACTGAAGCAAGCTGGAGGTGAAAACGTAGCGTGTGTTAGCTGTCCGTCCATATTTCGAGCTTGCCACAATGCGCCAAATGGTAAGCCAGACTGAAAAATTAAAATGGTAGAATACATTACTCAAGGAGACAAAACCAAATTGTCAATTCAACTTTCATGGTTCTTTGTTTCGTTTGTGTAGTTCACTTATTTGAATTCGATCGAAGATTTAATGCGTTCGGATCATTGTTCCATTTTTATGACTACAATGAACCTGAGAAAATATCGGACTCGTGTCAAGGGACCTTTTCGGTGGTTGTTGCTGATCCCCCGTTTCTCTCTGAAGAATGTCTCACAAAGGTGGGGGTAACGATAAAGAAATTGGTGAGGAGTGACGGAAAAGTTATTTTGTGTACAGGTAAGAATTTATGAACATGTTCAATAGAGATTTTATAATCCATTGGGAGATTATTTACATAGTCAAACAGTATTGGCAAATAATAAAGAGTGTACGATAAAATTTCATTTTAAGTTTTACGACGTTTCTATACACTATATGATCTTTGATGACGAGTAAAATAGTTTACATTTTACATTTCTAACTAAAAATGTTTAAATCTCATAGGTGCTGTGATGGAGCCAACGGTGGAACGCGTCCTCGGTTTGAAACGCTCCTCATTTGTTCCTCATCATAAAAACAATCTAGGAAACGAGTTTGCATGTTTTTCAAATTATGAGATAAAAATTGACAGTGCAGATACCTAAATAAATATAATTTGCTAACACAAAATCTTAAGGAGTTGTATACTTCTATGATGACTTGCAAAATCAAAAATCTTTTCATTATTTCATATTTCAATGTTTCTCCTTATTGATCCTTACTTTGCTTTGAGGGGAAAACATGACATAGAAGCTGAACTTAAAACTTTTTTATCCACTTGTATTGCAAGTTAACGTTAGCCACATCTTTGCTAGTTGTTCTAAAAAAGGCTACTCGGTTCACATTACGGTATTGCTGGTTTGCATAATCTGCAAGAGAGATTAAAGTATCTTTGTTTAGCGTATAAGTTTAGTTTACCTACCCCACATATATATAATACTAGCATGAATCACATTACATATTCCAGTAATGTCACAAATCATATTTTAATTGAGAGAAAAATCATAAAGTTCTCTAAAAATGTGAAGCTAAAAGTTTAAAAAGAAGCAGAGATCAGGTTTGGCATTTCATGGAGAACAAACATTAAGCAACTTGCATAGCATGTATGTACTCGTTCTGTGTTTTCTACGCATTGTGTTGAGTTCATAACAGCGTTTAGTTCTGATTCATGGTTTGTGTATAACACTTGCTTTACATACATGCAAGACATAACCATATAGAAGAACTCTGCGCTGAGTATGTACGACCAGTCAGGTGACTCCGCGATTGCAACTTTTTACTATAATATTCTGAATCTACATTCAAAATAGTC
>JAHZMW010001532.1:0-26564 GCA_027743745.1 Alloscopus bannaensis | reverse complement strand
TAGTCAACTTGGGCAGCTATTTTAATACTTACAGGTAGGCGGTGTTGATGAAAAAAAGCTAGTAAGAAGCGTTACAAAAAAACCGATTGAAACAAACAAAAGTCGTACTTAAAAAGCACACAGTCAAGTAGACATTAGACTTTTCACAACTTTCTTTTGCCAACCGAAATGTATTCGAGTTTGACACATAAAAAATTGTCGGATTTAGCCCTCCGTCTTTACACTTCCCATATGCACTTTATGAGGACAAAATGTGATGCAACTTGTAAAACGACATATGTTTCTCCCTTGTCTCCGTATACAAGCTATATAAAGTTATGTACATTGTTGCTTTCACCAAGATCTCACGTCCCGTAATCCCCTCCTTTTCCCAACTCATCCAACTTTTTTTCTCTCTGTGACACTTCAACTTTTTCAAATCCCCACACACACACGTCTTTCCATACCATTGTTAAATTACAAGAGAAAAACGCACCATCATTTGCATATAACGTGTATTTTTTCGGAGAAAACACGGGAAATGAAATATTGCCGTGTGGGATGTCAACCACAATGCAGCCATCGCATTTCTCCAGGAATTTCAAGCCTCCTCATGTTTATGTCAGGATGAATTGCTGATCTTAGCCTTTTCCGCTGACTTTTCCCTGGCTTTCATATGTTGCACTATTTTGTGTACTCGTCCTTTCTCACATCTCCGTTGTTCCGTTTTTTATGATTAAATAAGTGGAAATTTTTTACGAGATTATTATGCGCGGACGTGCGATGCATTTTTGACATTCACACACGAACGACATGTGGAGTTTGGGGGAGCGATGTAGTTTTCTAAAAAAAAAAACTGAGAATATTTGTTGCAACATCATCACATTCTCGTCATGTCCCGTTTTGATTGACGACCTATAAACTATTCCTCACCTCTGCCCTTTTTCATGCTTCACTTCCTAATCCAGGATGCATACATTAACCTTTTCTCCAAAAATCTCTANAAAAAAAAACTGAGAATATTTGTTGCAACATCATCACATTCTCGTCATGTCCCGTTTTGATTGACGACCTATAAACTATTCCTCACCTCTGCCCTTTTTCATGCTTCACTTCCTAATCCAGGATGCATACATTAACCTTTTCTCCAAAAATCTCTATTTAGCTTTGCATACATCTTCATTAAGAATCGTTAAGATGGGGAAGGCATCACACTCGTAAAAAATCTGATGAGGGCTTCACCTCTGCATTTTAATCTTCATTCCCTTGTTATCCCATGTCATCTCATTGTGTTTGTGTTGCCAACTCCAGAGAGGCATTACGTCTGAAGAAGATGGATGGGATGCACACGCAAAGGATTTATTGGAGTTGTTGAGCGAAAAGGGAGCAAAAGTTGCAGTTGTATACATTCCCCAAAAAGAGAGAGAGAATAAGAAGAATGAAAAAACAAACCGTTTACATTTCTCCAGAAAATGAATGAGAACAAGGGGGAAGTAGAAACCACGAAGAAAAAAAATGCAAAGCCGTGGAGTAACGTAAACACGTACTTTTTTGGGATGATCTTGAAAAGTAATTTGTATCATGCTATTTTTTGTTAAAAAAGAGGAAAAAGAATTTGTTTCAAGTTCAGAGTCAGTTTTGCACAAAAAAAATACCTATAGAAAAAACTAGGTATGTGCCTATGCGAGGGAAGACTCTTTGAGATCTCTTTGAAAAGAAAGCATTTTTAAAAGGATGCGAATGCATCACTCACACGGGGCACATGATCCAAGCTGTTTTAAATGAAGACAAGAGCGAGAGCTGGAAAAAATAAGTTTTCTCTGGGTTTTAGGTAGTTCCCCAAGTTAGAGCTCAATTGAGCAATTATGTCTCACTAAATAAGTAAAAGTCTCGGCTGAGAGTTGAGCGGGGGAACGTAAAACGTAAGTAATTGCGTGTGTGTGTGTTTAGGACTAGCTTTCTAGATGAGTTGGCTTTCTCCCTTGTTTTCTTATATAACTCAAAAACAGAAGATGCAAGTGGCTGCGGTGGAGAGTTAAGAAAAAGTTGAAATTGGAAGAGTAGTGAGTTGGAGGGGGATCCCTACAATGTTTCGCTTACTTTGTACCTTTTTTTGGATTAAAGCTTGCAGTGACCATGAAACGGATTATGTGCATCTGAGAAAGTGCACACAAACCCTGTTCACTACTTTCTCTTTCAACAAATCTTTGGAGGGAACATTCCATGTTAAAAAGAAGCCCATTATTCGTGTGGAACGAGAGGAGTCGGGGGAATAGGGGTAAACGTTAGAATGGAATATTATCTCTCACCATCCTCCTCAAGAGTGGAGTAAACCATCAAACATTTTGAGAGAAAGCGGTTTTGCATCCGAAACGCATACACACCGTCTTCGTGTGAAATGCTTACATAATATATAAATACACGGTGTATTTACGTCTTGTTGTTTGGAGTGTGAGAAAATGTTTATGCTCATCCGATAACTTTTTATGGGTAGTCTTCGTGGCACGAGATCTATAGTGTGTGCGCAGTGCAATGGAAAATACATGGAAATAAATATCCTCCTTTCTCCTCTTGAGGACCACTAACGCATCCTAAAATCCGAATATATTCCCGAAGCCGGCTTTTGTTGATGACTGGAAATAGTGAAGAGGAACGGATCGGCGGAAGGGAAGAAATCAGCAGCTCCTCTGGGGGAAAACCCTGAATTCGAATTATTTACGACGTGACTCGCCTTCACAACTCTGACAATGACGGAGTGCTCACCCCATAAAGTGGATGCAGAGTGGAAACCAACAAAACCTCACATACACACCTACATAATTTTTTTTCAACTGGATCAATTCGGAATGTCTACATGCTTCTATATAATAATATGGCTTTTGTGATCATGTAAGTGGTGGGTTTTGAAAGAAAAAATCTCGTCAAATGAAGTGTAAACGGTTGTCTCAAGAAAGAATGAGAACACAATAAAAGTAATGGGAGAAAGTGCTCACAGGTTGTATAATCTTGAGTGAAAAGTGTCTTTCAAAAAAAACACACAAAACAAATGACCACAACCAATGACCTAATCAGAGGATTGGAAAAGCTTGTAGACAAAAAGGAGTCGTAAAAAGATTACGAAATTACTTTGAGCGAAAGCCGTTAACGTGTGAAAGAGGTTTTTAGGAGGCCATTGTTTTTGCGTGTCCCAAACTCATTCTCAAGACTAAAATGCGGAGAAAATTTTCGCATCCACCGAATGGAGGTGGAGATGAGAGTTTTGTGATGAGAGAAAAAGGGTTCCCACACGTGGCATAAAGATTATATTTTTCTTTATCTCTGGGCGTTATGTCTCCCTCCGGAGTTGAGCAACAGAGTCTACAGAGAGAAAGCAGGAGAAAGCATTTGTTTCTGTGCCCACTTCAGTTGGTATTTGTATTTCTGATGTTTTCACGTTGTATGCACAATTGGGAATTTAGCTTCGACATGATGGAGGCGTAACATTGCGTGTTTTCCAAGAGAAAAGTAGAAACGTAAGATATAACTGTTATGGGCGTTTTTAAAACGAGTTTCTCCTCCATTGTAAAGGCTTGGTTGTAGGTATTTTTCGTTAAAGGTAACGAGGTGCAAAAGGGTTTATGGCTTGTACTACTCAACAAAGTTGAAGCCTTCATGTTGGCGAATAATTATTATTGCCTTTTGTTACACAGGAATGAAGGTGGAAGAGAAAGATTAAATTGCGTTCTAAACCAACTAGAGAGAATTGTACAATTTAAAGGATATTGCAGAGGAAAATACACACTTCATTCGCTTTTCCTTCTACAATCAGAAGAGTGAAACAAACCAGATTCTAACAATAATTTCTTTTCATCGAGCTAGAAAGAAAAAAGTAATCAGTCTTCGATTACATGACTTTCTCCTTTCATCTCTCATTTTTGGTGAAATCAACTCAAGAATTCCTTTCCTCGGAATAATTGTATGCTTCAGAACTCAATGGAGAAAGACTTTGTTTGCGAAATGTATATAGGATCATAAAGTGGAAATGAGAATGGCTTCGAGAGTTCAGGAGAAAAAAGGTTTATACTTCATTCTTGCGGGAGAAAGCGATGATCACGATGATGATCGTGATGAAAAGAGAATCCTCATCATTTCTCATTTTCTCCTTTTGACTCCCTTATCTTTCATAACATCCACTAATCAAACAGAGAGACCGACTTTCTCCCAGTTAAATTGGTTGTGGTGCGGAAAAAGTATGTTTTTATGTGAAGATCATGATTATATGATGGTTACCTTTTCATGTCAATACAAAATGGGGAAAGCGGTGTACTCGAGGAAAAACCCATTATTCGATTAGGTAGACACGAAATTCCCTTGAAATTCGCAATTATTGACTTTTACGGCTTTTACCTCTATATATAAAAATGTATGTTAAAAGATCTTTTGATTATATTCACTCATAAAGGAAAAGTGAGTAATAACCTGGAGAATGGAAAACAATTTTTATGATAGTATAAAAAACGATACAATAAACGTTTACAGTAATTACATATCTGTGAAAATATGATTTTGATAGGCTTGGTCTGAACTTAATGGAAACGTTGTTGACATGCACTTTGCTCGTACGCGATATTCATTTTGTTCTCCGTTTTGAAGGAAAAGGAAGCATGATTGAATTTACGAAGAAAGCAGGGTAAAATTTGTAAAGTTTTGGTAAGGGAAGCATACACGCGTGGATAGGAATATGATAATATTATTCTCAAGTATCATCTAAGCCCCTCGTCTGTCGTTCTATTTCGATTGAAAACTTCACATTGGATTTGTACGCGATTTTGATGTTGAACAACTTGAGATGTCTATCTGGTTGCAGGGAGGTTGTGTTATAAATACAAAGATAAAGTTCGAGTTGCATGATGCATCTTCAGATTAAGAATGTTTGAGAATGGATCAACGAGGAGAGAGATATATGGTATCCAATTCCATTTGATCGTCGTATTCTTGTCGGCTCTTCGTTCAGGCTTTTTACATGCTCACAACCCTGTCAACTCCACATTTGTGAGAGAGCGATCTCCCTTTCCCCGAGAACAAATAGAACGTGATGGGGATGGGAAAATCTCATCTTGACTCGAATATGTCTTGTCCTCACGTTTCATTGCTTTTAGTCCTCATCACTGAGAGTCCTCAGCTTCTGGTAGCGGGATTAGACTATAATCTCCACACATATCTCCGGAAGAACAACTTGTAAAAGAGAGGAAAATGAGCAAGAGACGAAATCTGGGAGGCTGCAACAGATTTTTTTTTTTTTGGATTGGGTTGATCTCCTCGTATTCGAGTCTGAAATGCGCTCATTTCACAAGTTGAGCATATAAATGTGTATTGTGAGATTACACTGGGGATGGATTTTGAGAAAATTGCATCGGGGGAATTGTGCAGTTGCATCATTTCACAATAATCTGATGACGTGATGACCATTTCTACTGGATTGTTTCAAACTAAATAGCTTGTCTGGGAGTTATTTCGAAAGCAGTTTTTCTTGGTCGTTGAGATTGGGGTTGTGCGTGTGAGCGAGACAAAAATGAAGGCAAAAAATCACTACACAAGGCATTACAAATAACATTTTATATAACATATATTGATTTCTTTTAGTCACATTTAGCACTGTACAGATTTCAGAGCAACTGATCCTCCTCATCGTTAAAAATAAACTTGTGTTTTTGTTATTCAATTTTGACCACAATGTATGTAACTAATCGTAATGCCTGCCTACTGCTAGAATCCAGTGTTTTCGAAATGTAAGTTTGAAGTCTCTGAACGAGAACAAAAAGTCCATTAAATAATCTATACATATCTTCGACGTATATAGCACTATTATTATGCAAACGACGATTACATTGTAAAGTAAAAATCTCCAGTTTAAATACAACGGAAATAAATCATCAACACTTGAATGAACACTTACAACTACACAAAATACATACTGTGTCTAATACTACAGTTGTGCCGCTGTTTCGACTGTTCACAGCAAGTGCGTCAGATGAGATGTACGACTCACACTCTAGGGAAACGTGTGTAGTCACTCTTAATATCATTAGCAATACATCACTTTCTCTCAGCCAGGCTCACTTGTACGGTATAACTATGTAATCAATCAGAAACTCATTTGGAAACGGGAAACCCGACTCACTCATATAACTCTTAACCACATGCACCATATACCTAGTAGACATACCTCTAATCTACAATGACAAAATGACACTCGCGTCATGCTGCACAATGCGCAACAATAATTGTGTTTGTGGAGGTTGTTCATTATAAAGTAATTAATGCACGGTTCATGGAAAAGGTTACGTGAAGTTCCTTCCAACACAATGGGTATTTACAAAAAACGGCACATGTTACACAACTTTCATTTCTTCAGTCCTATCTTCTAAACTAACAATTATCTATCTAGGTTTTCCTAATTTACAAACTATCACTAAACTCATTCTCTTGATTCTCTAGCCCTACTTTACACAAAATTTACACATTTAATCGATTGTCTCAGGGCAATTCCAATGTATCGGTGGCAGTATGGTCAATGCGGTATTGTACTGTAAGTATCAAAACCAACATACTTCAAAGCCTTAAAAATTAATTGGGAAGGGGTACTATACCAAGATAAACAATTCATATAGCACAATCAACTATTTCTAACTGTACATCTGCTAGCACACGTTTGTCTCAAGTACATACATCCACAGGAATTTATAAATTGTATAGGAGCATTTGCACATCATTCAAACTCAAACAGCACAGATAAACAAGTAAAAATATTTCATAAACTCTTAATGACTACATTACATACTACTACACTAATCAATTTAGCATACAAACCAATGCATTTCCTATTTGAACAAAAACTATTTGTCGCGCCGACTTAATTCTTTTGGCATCCTTCTTCACTCAATCTTCTCATGGTACACGTAGTAGCATCTTTAAGAATTACTGGGCTTGAGATGATCACTTGTAGTCGTAGTAAGCTGCTTTGTACACGCATATCGCAAATACTACTGCAATAATCTGCATCAATGCTACAACAACACCGGCGATTATAGCCATATTGAAGTTGTCCGTCAAAGTTTGAACCAACGCATCGAAGCATCCCTAAAGTAAAAAATGTGTCATTTTTAAAACATCTACATTTCATTTGGAGGAAATAAAGCTCTAATGAAATTATTAATCCATACCTGCTGAAAGTTGGAATTAGATTTTGTTGGATTATTGACGCAGTTCGGGTCTTCTGGCTTGAAATTGATGGGGTTCCCAACTAATTTGCAGCATGCAAGTGGAATGACTTGTCCGTTGGTTTTGTTTGCCTGGAAATTCGTGGCTGCATTGAAGTCACTGAAGTTGTTAATTCCGCAGCATTTTCCCTACAAGTAAAAACATTCATGTTCGTACTATACTTCTTCGAATGTAATTAAAATCAATTTAAATACATAGACAGTAGGAAACCATACGTTAGCCATTGCTAAATCCAGTGTCACCGTGAACACATTAGCCCTTTCTCTCGTGGTATAGAATTTGCGAATACTGTCAGTTAAAAGTCCCCTGCTTTCGACTTCAACCTAAAGGCGAAGTAGACACATGAAATACGTGTTAACAATTGACCAAACTTTGAACATAGTTAGTAAATAAAACAGTGTTTATCTGAAACCTCTTTTCGATGAACAGCCACCAAAATGACCAACACAATTTCCAAAACGAAAATCAACGTCAAGAAGAAAGCATACTGTAAAAGAGTTCATTACGTCATTTAGTTCACGTGGAAAACATTCAAATTCGTAGCCTTATCGGCCTGCGGAATATATTCTTAGTATTTATACAAATCAATCAACTTACAGCGCCCAGAAGAATGCGAGACTCTTTGATGGTGCCACAATATCCGAGGAAGCTAATCAGGAAAATAAATGCTCCGAGAGCGATAAGAACGTAGCCCAGTTGCTCAATAACCGTGGCTGTTCCAAATTCCTAAAACAATTTACCAAATACCAACGTACAATTCCATTAACTTTGTTTCACAAAAGAAAGCACCGTTTCCATTCGCAAATGTTTTACCTTAATCGTGTCATGCTCTGCAAACTTCAAAAGCGTGACAATTGAAGAGTAGTCGGCTGCCAGCCATATACCGAATCCAAGTAAAGCGATGCCGGCCACCTATTCAGAGAAAGAAAACACGTGTTTCAAATTTTAATAAAAAGCGTAGAGTTAAGTTTGGAACTTTACGCATTGTATTCAAAGAGCGATCAACCTAAAAAAGACGTGCTTGACTAGTTGTGGTTCGGAGGAAAAAAATACGCATACAAAGTGGGAAATACCCTTCCTGAACCTGCAGCCCACCACGTTTCCTCATTTCATTGAACATGACCGACTCCAGTCTCAAGACATTGGAAACAGTCAAGTCAGCATTCGATACGCACAGCACAGAATTTACTATAATTTTATAAGACCATCTGGTTCTGAATTGGCTGTAATACGATCTCACAGACGGGAGTGCAAACGTATAAAGCATAACCCTAAAATATGAAAGCGTTGTATTATGTACTTCATTTCATATGAATGCACTCACTCGCTATTCCTCCATCAGACTCACTTCCTATCGCAGTCCCAATCAAATGGCTTTCACCTGCTTTTCCAACGCATTACCTGAGCTCAGGGCACGCAACGAATTTGACCATGGTCTACAGACCACTAAGCTACTCTAACAATACTCGTTTACAAGTCACGTTCCATCCTTACCTTCCTACAAAATGCGTACCGTGCGTGCCTTGGAATTATTACGTATTAAACTAAGCCTAAGCCGTATATCCATAGATCGATAACTCTTTTTCTGCTATACTACAATGCATGTATTTCCACGAGGAAACTTAGCAATTTCTTTTACTGCTTACGTCCCATCTGAAACACGACAAGGTAAAAAAATTGGGGAACCCCTTTCTCTTCGATTACAGCTAAACCAAAACAGTAATACAGCACGTGCATACGCATGTTTATCTACTCGTTAGCTATATTGTTAGGCAGTATGCAAGTATGGATTATATGCAACCACATTTCTAGTCGGACATGCGACCGTAGTAGAGTTTCTGAATAGCAATACTGTGCTTTATGAAAATTAAATCCTTTCGTAAGTTTCGTCATACATTTTTTACAAAACATCTTCAAATCAAATAAACACGCGAGGTGAATGCCCTTTCTTTTCTTGAAACATGCTTCTGCACGATTTATAATTTCCAGTGCTCGTACTGCTCCTAAATAAAAACGATACATTCAAATGGGTAAGCCTACTTCCTTCCAGTGAAGTGAAACCTCAACCAGCAGTAGTTGTCCATAACGTAAATTAAAAATTAATAAAACAAATCAATTATCAGCTTCATTCTGTTTACAAACTGTCAACAGAGCGCAAATCAATGATCCCCTGCAATAAAACAGGACATGAAAATGACTGATTCTAGGACCTAATAATACTATAAAACAAATTCAATTGACAACTGTCAACGGTCATTAGCTAGACTCTTTAATGACCATAATTTGGAGCAACTAGAGAACGATCCTTTCCACTCCAAAACTTCCGCATACTGTGCACACCACTCCCTTTAAAAACCGGGTTAATGACAATGCATTGCAACAAACGAGTCCTCCCCCCTGTCACCATTGACCTGAGTCGGACTGTCAACTACTATTGACTATCGACTATCATCAAAGGTCGCAAAAACGCAATAAAACAATGACTTACCACAAACACGAAGTTGAAGAGGCACAGGCAATACTTCACCAATGATGTTCCCAAATTCATTTTGTCACCTTCTCCTCCTCTGGAGTTGTCTCTTCAATCAAAATAGTCTCCACCACCTTACGTCCACAGGGCCTGATGAAGATCAATCCGCTCCTCCTTCCAAAGTCGATTCCAAAGTTACACTAGCGCTATCCTCACGATCGCTACTGCCAAGAGGCGGATGACGATGTTCTCAGCAAGAGCGACGGTTTTCGCACCAGAATTCTTCTGCAACTCACCTAATTCGGGACCATAAAGTAGAGAATACACAAAGATTAGTTCACCCAAATATAAAGAAATCAAAAACAATGCTTGTCTCGGAGTCATGATTTCACTTCATTACGAACACCAACAAAAATGTTACAAACAAATCGAAGCCTCTCAGAAAAACACTCCGAACAAGCAAAACAACTCAAACGACTAATGACACAATTGACCAAATTATAATACAACCAAGTACTGACTTCTTAATTTCTAATTGGGGATTAGCTATTACAATTTTTTAAATCACCAATTTAGAAACACGAAACGATTTTCAGAACTAAAAAATGCTCACTCACACAGAATAAACGACTCAACGACTTGGTTGATCGAACAAATTTTGCAGACACCCGAAAAGAAGACGAACAAAAATTTTTTTCGAAGAGTTCTCAAACTAAAGATTCCACTAAAATGTTGTAAAAGTAATTCCAGAATTACGACATCAGTGATCAGTTCGTTTTCCTTGCTTTTGGAAGTGGACATGTAAAATAGTCATGCATGCCAGAAAACGTGCACTTGCATCTGTTTGTGTGCATTTTGTGAAAGGATGCTCTCAAATTCGTAATGCGCCTCGTGACGTTTGTAAAAAATGGTGGTGACTGGTGAAGGTGCTACTTGCTGTTAGCAGTTGTGCGAAAGTTGATAATATGTTCATTAAAGACCCTTAACATTGCTCAACTCCTAGTTTTCCATTATCACCACAACACAAAAACTGCAAGTTTGTAGTGAATTCCATTATTTAATCATTGTCAGCCTTTATAATGATGTACCCTGTCAAGCGGACGTGCTGACCGAGTGCATTCACTTTTATATGCAAGTTAACCAGAGTACGTTTTGAGATTACTCGATTTTAACACAAATCAAAATGATAAGATCGAACAATATAACAAAAGCACCTAAATATATGTGCGATTTATACATTTGCAATGTATAATGTTACAAAACATCTTGAAATCGCAGTCTCAACAAACAGAAAACGAGATTCATGGAAGATGCCGAATGCTTACGCTGAACAGCCTTAGTAAATGTTCAAATCGACAGTACAAATTAAAAGCACAAATAGATTGCTTCTGGTTTACGCAGTGATTAGACATCTAATACACGAAACCTATTGGTTTACTCGGATTTCGTTTACATTTCCTGGTCACCCATTTCATCTATCAAGCAACAATAACATTAAGGTTGGACTTCAATAATGGTGATGAAATAGTCAATCATACACTGACACGAAAACTACGGTAATTTCACCTAGTTGGGCGTAATAATTGTAACTCGATCGTAATTCAATAATATCATATTGTGCATTGACACCTCTACATAGCACACGCCACGCACACACCGATTTCATATATTCCATGCAAAATGGTGCGATATGATAACCTGTGGTGGAGATGAATGGCAGAAATCGTGCAAAAGGCAAGCCACGACGAGGGAACAAAGAACTCCGAAAAAATCCCATAAACAACATGTACTTACTCTATTGCAAGACTACCCAGAAGCCAAGAACACAATCCAAAAATTGTAATTCTTTCCTAGCGTGATGTTCATTTTAAGAAGTAACTTTATAAATTGGATTCTTTTTGCAAACTTACCTCAACTTCAAACGACTCTGTGGCACTTTTGATAATCGTTAGATTTCTTTCTAAACCAAACACCACTTTACTCCTTGTTAGCGGTCTTGGGCAATACAACTTTTTTTCTTCAAACTTTCATCTTGACTCATTTTCTAGATTTATTGACTTTAACTGCGCTCACTCCCAATTAAAGTGGAGTTACCGGTGTCTCTCACGTAATCCACTTTTTTATCACACAAATCTCTCTGTTTGATGAGAAAATCACGATTAATCATTCAATTTTTTTTACATCCTGATTGAGTGATCGTGTCTACAAAAAAATTGTCAAGTTTGTCAACCACCTTTTATTCGTGTTTTCTCAAAAACTTCCCTCATTTAAGGGCCTACTTTACTCATAATCTCGTTTATTGGCTCAATTACGAAAAACTTTCCATTTTCCACCCACTTTGTCAACGCTTTTGACTAAGAAGCTGTGTAAAATTGAGATTCTCTCTAAAAATAATATTTATGATGTTTGAAGCACACACACAAGCCCTGCCGCTTATCTAAAAAAGCACCCAAACAAGCTCACCACCTCCACACTCACACATCCACACCTAATGCCCTACTGACTGACTACTAAAGTTTTCCTTCGACTCTCGCTTTTTTTCCTTCGTAATAATATCGAAAAACTACTCCATCGATGAAAAAGCATAGAAACTCATAAAGCCATACATACATACGTTATATAAACTCCTTTAATTTACTCCAAGCCACGTTCACCTTATTCCGAACCGCTCTCTGCGTGAGGGGTTTCCTCACAAACATTTCAACAAAGGAGAAAAACCTATTGAAAAAAAACTCAACTCACGCACAATTGAGCTCGGCAGGAGGAGGTCGGAATAACACTTTTTTTTCGCACTATGACTCATTCATCCAGAGTGCTATTGTGCGAAATAAAGTGAGAATAAAGCATAATACACAGAATTTCGGCGATTTCAAATAAAACTCGAAAATAAACTAGAATAATATGCTGATTTTCCTTTCTTCACAGAAAATAGCAAATGAAAAGAAAAAGTTAAATTTTTGCTCACATGCATAGCCTGGGAAAGAGGAAAAGACGCTTTTCGACAACCAGACTGACACGTTTTTATACATTTTTTTTTCTTCACGCAACACACCTGGTGCGAGTTTTGCTTAAAATAAGAGGAAAAAGCTGATGAATTAATGAGTTATCAAGAGAAGCGTCATGTGCTGGACGTTTTGCTGTGTTGCGGAACAAATAAAAAAATAATGTGCATCAAAACACGATACAAGCTCTGCGCGACTCTTCCAGAAAAAGTGCACAGTGACTTGTCTCTTTTGTTTTCTGGTCAGTAACAAAAAACGCGCAGAGTTCAATGACCTCAAAACTTCCAGGCATAGGTAGTGAGTAGCAAGAGACAAGAAGAGCTGTGTGTATCGCAGTTTTCAACATTTTTTTTCGGGGGCGTGACCAAATTGCGTTTTACGTTTTCTCATGTTGAGCAAGAGGGGAGAAAGGAGAAAAAATAAGTTTATTTATTTAGCGTCTCTTCGTAGCTCTTCACTCTTCGAGTAGAGAGGAATTATGGATATTTTGGATAAAGTACAAATTTTTAGCAATGTTTACGTAGGTACTTATTATTTAGAAATGAATGGTGGATTTCTCGACATGTGGAGTGCTCATCAATTTTTAGGTCAATAATCCACTCGAATGCATCGCATTTATGGAAAGCAAACGTTAAGGAACGCAGCGTAAAAAAGTGTGTAGGTAGGTACATGAATGTTGTGTAATTCTGGAGAATTTCAGATACAAAACAGAGTCGAGAAGTCTTTTGTGAAGAAAACCAGGAAGGAAATAAGTAGGTATGTGTCGATCAAAAGAAGCGGCTGGAGTGTGACTAGAAATATCCAGTATTTGTCCAGTTTTTTGACAAAGCAATTCACTATGCTATATACGACCTATACTTGTCAGCTATCTGTCGAAAGAGAAATTTTTGTATGACCCAAAAATGCTCCACATTGTCCGCAACTTTGAGTTTTCTTCCTGGAACAAAAATAGCATGTCCTTTCAAGAGACTTGAATTTGTGGCTTAAATGTCCGCGATGAAATGAGAAGAGCCTTTGAATCCTTCCTGGATGGTACGACTTCTCTCTTTATTATGTAGAAGCAACAGAAAGTATGGTTGTAATGATGAGGAAAGTTTTGTCGATTTCTCTGCCCTGTTTGCTTTCATCTCAACGAACTCCAGCAGAGAGTTCTATTTCCCTGGAGTAATAATATAGCTATAAAATGGCTTGCAATAGGGAGAGAGAGTAATTGTAATAATAGGCAACGTTTTGTTCACTGATTGCGATGAAATTTTCAGCGATGAGAGTATCAGATACAAAGCCCTGGACAAGACTTCACCGCATGCTGTCTGGAATGTAAGTGAAAATTGCAGTCAATGATTGTGGTGAGGAAACCAATGAAATGATATGGACAATCAACAATTTGCATGGAATATGTGCGAAAATGTTGGATGAGCTACGAAGAATGCATTAGTTTTAATGCTACCATCCGTGAGGAAGCCGTACGACTTCCGGGTTCCAGACTCATTTCGGAGAGACCATGGTCATGGAAATGTATTTTGTAATTTCCGTATATAAATGCATCAAGCGTTGGCTTTTCCAGAGATAAAAACGGATGGGGTAAAATCACACTTCCTTGAGACTGGCGACTAGTGTGTAGAAAAACATGAAGTCTGGCGACATAAAAAGTGTCCAGCTTTGATTAGGAGGATTGCATGTTGTTCTAATAATAATATTGATGTTCAGAAATGTCGATAAAACGTCGCAGCGCTGGTGGCTCCTTTGAGCCACCGATTGCCAAAGTTTCCAGCGTGCCGGAACTGGAATGCACAAAGTTCTACCCTCCGCTTCTCAGCGCTCCTTCTGAGTTTTGTAATCAAGTAATTGCGAAAGGGTTGCCCATCTCGAAATGTCAGTTGACGACCCCTGGAAAACTCGTGATTGAGGTGGAGCCACCCCCGATAGGTAATAACACAATTCTTTTAAAAATATATCATGTATTTGTCACATAATGATTATATACTGGGAAATAAATCAGAGACCAAGACTTCTTCATGATTTCATGTAGCCAAGCCGTCCACCTCTCGCTCCCTCAAAAATTGGCAGCGATGGTGCTACATCTGGCGTAAGACGTACAACACATTAGCCGCGAAGCGGAACACCAACGCACGTCCTCCAGTAATGGGCACTGGAGAGGTTCACGGCTACAAGAGAGAGGACCAAGAGGTCTTTGACAGAACCGTGCACTCGTACCACCTCACCGGCTACTACGTGAAGAATGCAATCTGGCCAGATTCCATCAGGCACAAAGCCTGCGGCACGGACAAGGATATCACCGAAGTGATCACTAAAAGATACGCGAGGGACTTTCCGGAAATGAAAAGGCAGCGCTACCCAAATCTCGTGCGAAATGAAGCGAGCCTTCCAATCAAAAAGACAAGTTTGTCCCAAATTGCCTTTCTCGTTTTTCTCCGTATTGTGTATCTCTTTAATTAAAATGCCTCCACGTCTTACAAAAAGTATTTACTTGTCTTTAAAGGATCAACAAGAAGGAGTTCGGAACTCAAGCAGAAGCCAGAGCCACCCAACTCGAAATGGGAAGAGCAATGGACTCACATGGCACACGTGGCGGACATGAAGGACATGCTCGATTGTGACATTGCCTCATATGGGAAACCGGACCCGCATCCAGATAACCTCATTATGCAAGTATGTCTTCAACCACCACAAGATTTGATCTACATTTTCATCCAATTCTCGCTAAATGGACTTTCTCAACTTTCTCCAAAACATCATTGTTTTTCTAGCCCCTTCAAGGACGCGACGTTGCGAATCCGTTCCACGAGCGACGAGACTCTCTCCCAATGCCCCAGTTGGTCATTACCAAAGACTCTGACGACGAAGTCGAGTCATTGAAGCAAGATGGTTCGGTTTCCCATTCATACCAGGATGATAAGTAATTAATACTTTCTCCAATAACGAAGCTAGTGGAAGTGCTCGTGTTATCGAAACTTTCTCTTAAACTTTTTCTTCTTTTCCAGGAAAAGTTCGAATGCTCACTACAACGAGTTCCGTGGCCCCGTTCTTCGACTCCGCAGCCGGAGTGCTGAAGTGGTGCTCAGGTTCTCACCGAGTTTGGCAGATGGGCCACATTTCATCAAAAACCCATCGGACTCAGGAGGCGAAGCCTATCTTTATGACGACAATCAACACTTTGCAATCACAACAAGTGAGCCATCATCAAAAGCACACTTTAGGGCCAGCACTAGGGCAAAAAAGCAATCTTCGCGGAAAAAGTGTTGTTGTAACACTTACTATATCTTTATGACTAAAAAAGTTTTGGGCTTTTATGTCTTTTCTCGCTTGCTTTCTCTCACTTCCTCCAGAGTGTAAGGACGTGAAGTTCATCGTGTTGAAGAATGAGGGCACCGCCGCAATCAGATACCAGTGGTTCCGCTACCCACCTTCGATGGCGGAGCAGTCCATGCTGGCAGACACGACAGAGTATAAGCATCTCACCCTGAGTAAAGCACTGGATCGTGAGAAATCGCAGGTACAAAAAAAAATACGTTCCCACTCAACTTCTCCATTCTTTCTCTCACTTGGCTGAAACTGGGACAGTCACGTAACACGTAAAGTTTCTCATCACATTAAACGTGATAAGCCTTCGACGAGAAGTCTTTTTATCAAGTGTTCCGGAAATTCACACCTGAAGCAACTCTCATAATAAAAAGAGGTGTTATTTGTTGCTTTATCTGCAGGAAAACCTATTTTTCGAGAGGGAGGACAGAGCAGGCTTCAAAGTGCCGAAAAAGTCTCACTTGGAATTCCATTTCTCCGAACTTCCGGGTGTCATTCTTCCCGGACAATCGCTCGACTTCCCCATCATCTTTCGGTCGAAAAGGCCGGGCTACTTTCATGAGACCCTGTATTTGCTGACACACCCAAAACTCAAGACTCACGAGGGCCGCTACTATGCCGTGGGATTGAGTGGGATTTGTGTCGATTTGGAGCTCGAGGTATGTAACGCATCCAGACCAATCGCTTTTGAAACTATTTTATCTTTGTCATGCTGAGATAGGCAGTACCACACAAAATGCGCACTTGTCTGAGAATCTTTCAAGAATTTTTTCACAGCTTTTTTGTTGACTTTCAAAGAGCAAAAGGATATTAGGTAATGCCACCGATAAGATCTAACATGATGACACAGGGTGGAGGTGGTGAGCTCTGCACACGAATTTTTTATTAGAAGATTGCGTAGGTGGTTGTTTCAGGGAGGATGGAGACAAATACTTGCTCAAGGATTTGAATTAAATTGCATTTTTTTCTCACAATTTTGTGCTCACCTCCAAACTAGGGAACAGAGATTTAAAAATTGTTGACAAAAGGTTGTATTTCTAGACACAAGATGATTTGCTTTGGTGAAACGTTAATTAATTAGAGAATCAATATAGAGACCACGCCTCTCCACATTATACATTGTCATCATCTCTCTGGTTTTGGGATTGCCCATCAAAGCATGACAAGAATAAGTATGGGAGCCGTCATAAATGGCTCGTTAAGCACTTTTATGAAGAAACTTAATTCTTTTCTTTGAAGGAGAAAGGAAATGAGAAGTTTGAGACAGAAGGATTGAAGCGGTACTTGAGCGAAAAAAAGTTGGCCGAAGAGTCCACCGACTTGATGGACTCCATTTTGGATCAAGCCTTGTCGAAAATTGTGCCATCCTCTTGTTGCTCTTTGCCAGATGGGTAAGAAATTACAGATTCTAAATTACGACGGACTCAAATTTATACTTTTAAAAAATTGCATTTTTATCTCGCATAAAGTTAATGCAACAGTTGAGTCATTCCCTGTTTTAGACTTAAAACGATGGAAGTATTGGTCTTGAGTTTAAAATGTTAAAAGCAATGTCAAAGGCACAATAAGCACTAAATCAAAAGCAGACCTATCACAGAGATATAACGTAACATGACCTAGTCTTGTGGCAAAGAGTTCCCTCCACGAACCTCTTTCGTGAAGACCTTGCGGGCTTTTTTAGGACTCTCTGTATTTCATATATATTGGCTTCTCAAAATTCACCACAACATATGAGATTACAATATTTAACGAAAATTGCGCCTGACAAGGGATCCCGTTACCTGTCTTGATTGCAGATTGCATATTATACATCATCCATCGTTTATTGTTCTTTTTAGCAAACATCTCTCGACTCGCATTTTGTTGTGCCCGAGCTCGGTCTTAAAAGCAGAGATTATATTGTGTAGCCTTTACTTTTTAGGTTGATAATAATATTGTATTTGCCCAAGGAATAGAGGCGCTAGCTATTCGTTTCGTCTTCTCGTTTTTTGAGGTTGATCTCTGTTTGCCATCTATCTAGGCGAGTGACTGCCGAGAGCGTTTTCTCTGCGCACAACAAACACTTTTATTACCACTGTGGCAAGTCGGAGAAGGCCCTCGAGTTAGTGCGTCAAGTGACTGAGCTCATCGTCCCGAAAACACGGGTTGACCACTTGGCCGAGTGCCATTTGTCCATTCAGGTAAAGGGGAAATTGATTCATTCACAAAAAATCACGTATTTGCATTCGCCAACTGCAAATATGCATTTTGGGTACCCATCCTAAAGATGCGTTTTTGCATACAAATGAATTCTTTTTAAATGCGAAAATGTGACAATCGCATTATTTTTTAAAGAAAAATTCACTTTTTCTTTCTTGACGTCTCGCTCCAAAAAATGCGACTCATTAAAAGAGGTTTTCGCCATTTTGCGTGTTAATTAGTGAGACTTGATGCAAGATTTAATGTTTTGTTAGCGCAGAGAAGAGATAAGTAGGTCTTAATGATGTCGTATTGCTTCATTGTGTATGCGACTCTTGTCCTCACACGCCTTTTTAGAGCCTTCACAACTTGGTGACAACTGCCAAAGATCCAGACGACTTGTACTGGTCTCAATTGTGCAGCTCACAGGCTGAAGATCTCCTCTCAGATTTGCATGACCACATGCTCACACTGAGCCAACAGCGAATTTTCTCTTGGCCATCGACAGACCGTCGGAAGTACACAGCGTGCTACTCGAACGCGGTGGTGACATTTGATGAGATACTTCGCAAGTGGGACAGGCTTCACAACTACCACAACGCCGGCGTCATGAGGCTCATCGATGGCAGCCAAGCGGAGGAGTTGGTGGGTGATTACTACTACAGAGAGGACCAAATTTTGAATGAGCCACCTTTAGGCGAGGTGGAAGAACAAAATATCTCAGTGGACCCCTTTGATCATGGCGACGGATGCTCAGGGGAGTTTGACTGTTATTGGCTGACTGAGTTTGAACAAAGTCTTTTAGATTCGTCAGAGTCACCAGCTCCAAATCCCAGAGAGGAGCTGCCTTCTCCCCCTCCACCTACAAAGAAAAAAGGCAGTCCAGTCGAAGACGCTCCGGTGGCAGACACAGCTCCAGTGTCAGATACCGATAAGACTGTGATCTGGAAGCCGAAACCTGTGAAACCTGCCACCGTAATGACGTTACAGGAGTCGATGCGTCACCAGGTGAAAGACGAGAGGCGCCAGGTGATGACGGAAACAAGGGTTCAGTTGTTTGAGGACATGATGTGTGACGCACTTGAGAGGATGCTTGCCACAGTGGACTCTTTCAATAATATGCTTGACTACGGGAATTCTGACGCAGTTCTTCTGATTGACGACTCTTGCTGAATACCGGCGAAAATAAGACTACTTTAATCTTTACTAACTTGGAACGTAAATAGAATGATTTAGGAGTAAACCAAACAATTTACGATTTTGTTTAGACTATCTCTCTCATAACTCATGATTATTGGTGCCAGAAATGCATCGTGTAATAGTACTGCAATAATATTCTGGAAAGTCATTGTGGATGTTTGAATGACTCATTTGTTCAAATGGGTGCAAACTTTTTTAGCAGATAGCCAGAGAAATTAACTTGCTGGAGAACATGAAATATTGGATGTTACGAGTTAATATTTGATACGTTAAAAAGCTTGGATCAACTGAGATGACGTCAATGCAACTACAGAGCTATTTTATGTGTCCAACTCCAAAAAATGATCTTTACGCAGTATATAAACTCATAACATAAATCATGTCTTCTTTCTGGGTAAAACTACTACGTACATGCTTTAGGTCAAAGATCTTCACACTTCACCCAAAAAAGATACGTTTCCAACGTTCAACGAACGACAACGAAATATGCTTGCAATTTGTACACTTGAGTATTTTAAAAGAACAAAAAAACCTTCTGTTTTCAACAAGCCATAATATTCATCAGGATGCAGCTGGATGAGCAAAGAGTTTCGCAGTGATGAGAAAGATTACGGGATGATGACCAGCTAAAGGATTAGTTCGCAAACAACCTCGTCACGAAAATTGTCTCTAATTCGAAGTGATTGCGTCGCTGAGTGGTTGTAATGGCGTTGTTTACTCGTTAGATTTTGATGAACTACATATAGCACCAGTGTGGTACACTCGCTCATTTTTTTCGTACAGAGAGCAATCTTTGAAGTAACTATGAAGTTGACATTCCTCATGAAATGTGACCTCGGCATTATGCTAATTGATGCATTTCAAGAGTACACCAGACGGAGATATTATGATCTGCGTGTGTATTCAGTACATAAATATTTAGTACGGATCATCTCTCGCAAACGCTTTCTGGCTAGTAAATTGTAGAGTTGGCGACATGTGCTGTTCAACTAAAGGTCATTCTCATTTATGGCCAACTGTTCGCTATTGTCTGGAGGACTAGTGTTACACAAGGCATGTGCCTTTCGTTTCGCCATTTTTAGCTGTATTTTGCTTTTAAAAATGTCCAACTGCAGTCACTGTCACTTTGAGAGGTTGTACACTAAATGCTAAAAGATTTTTCTAAAGCTTTCAATTAAAAGTGACAAATGTGTGCAGATTTGTCACTTGAGATGGACACGATGCAACATCAAAAATAATTTTACTTCTTGAGTTTGCGCAAGGTTTATAGTTAACTGAAGAAGCCCAGAAAATGCAATGAATATTAATTGATTTCCCTTCGATTTCCCTCATTGTTTGACGGAGACCCTCCTCCTCATCATGACTTCAAAAAAGTAATTAGTTTTCGAGCTCATTTGGCAAATCTCTTATAGAAAACCAGCTTTTATAATAATTACAGGGGAAATGCATTTTCCCCCCTGATATTTACGACCATCTTTGTAGAATGACAGTGAGTGGATGACTCTATATAAGAGAGTAATAATCTTGCGGTTTTCTATAAAATGTCAGTCTAAAAAATATGACTAGGCTGAACTAGTTACGGCCACTTCCACCTTTCAAAAATCATCACAGATCTGCGCTACAGACACACACTCATAAATTAAGCGATTTTCAACGACGACGATGACGACGATTGGCGATGGCATTGAGAGATATGAAATGGTAAATCGTAACCACTTTCTTCATATATAAATTCATTTTTATACACCTTTACAAACGCAATGTGCCACTGTTAAATACTCAAGTGATCGATCAGATATCTCCAAAAAAGAGCACCATTTAGGTTTGCTCCTTTGAATGCTAAACGAGACAAACGTAAATTGAGCAGTTAAACGACTTTTATCCTGCGTATTTTCCAATCTCTTTATGAGCAACTGCGGCTTGTTTACGATGAGGCGTATGGGTGCGTTCTGAAGCTTTGATTTCTCTTTCTACATCACATACACATTTACATAAAATCAATCCCTGTAATAATTACCTGCTCAGCTCTCTACATGGCATTGCTAGCATTTTTGCTTTGGTTATCAAGGGCAAGGATGTATTGAGAAGCATTTAAGAGAACAGATGCAAGAGGATGCAATAATGAGTAGACACAAGTAGAGAGATTGTGTAAGGCTAGGAAAACCGGCTGGATTCACCTTGTCTTATGTCCTTCTGTGGGATCAAGGTTTGTGAAGATTTTGGCATTTGCAGTTTCTGAGAAGCTGTAGTAATTCAACTGCACACTTTACAACTGAGGAGAGGGGCATAGTTAAAAAATGCATTATTGAATTGAGTACGTACAAGTCCACGTTTACATATCTACTAATCCGTCGGTACAGCAGATCTATTTAAGGGTTTCATGCACAATTGATGAAAATATAAAAAATATTCGTCATTCTAGCCCCACATTTTTAATATTATTTCACGGTTATCTACCGCTTTTAAAGTAAAGGAAGCTGCTGCTTATCTTGTGTTTCCGGTACAAAAATTTGTGTCAAACTATGATTCTCTAAAAGTTCCGACGATCAACACCACGCACAGAGGAAATAAATAAAGTCTTTCTTATATTTCTCTGTGACACCACGCTGAAGTATTTGCTACTTTGAAAGAACACATATTTCAAGGAATTCAAACGAATATTTGAATACGACAGGATCTAAGTACACACTTTACAAATCGAAAAGCACGCATTATTCTACACTAATAGACAAGCAGACACAAATGTTTACGCGTAAACCACACACACACACAGCTAGAATAAAATAATATTATTATCATGTCTAAACAAAAACCTAAAGTTTTAGTACACAATGCTGTAGATAATAATTTTCAAATGTTTACGATCTCCACACGCGCACACATGTTTTAAGCGATAAAGTCTTCGTTCGTTTCATCCCAACGCTCTCGCACATTCATGTTAAGACACGAGACACAAATCAAATTGAAATAGGATGTGATGTTTAAATGTAGTATTTTACGAGCCTTCTATATTATGTGTCTACGCATTGGTTTACATTTTTAAATAAGCTTCGTCTCTGCATTTTTCTTTAAAGTTAACATCATCCTTCTTTTTACAAAATTCTTTTGAAAATGCAATTCTAATCCTCGTTGTCCGCTCAAAGGAGTATTAATCTCTTAAAGGAAAGTATCACTCCACTTCTATCAACTTCCCATCGCATTGAGCACGCATTATTTTGCGTCGTTCACAAGCCTACATTAGTGTCTACACGTCAGCACATGAATTGACGCGAATTTTTACTCGAGTAATTTCCATCGAAGAAATTACCCCTAATGGATCAAAAGGCGTGAGAACTTTAGATTTTTTTCTGAGCCCGAACAACTCAATGAATCATTCCTATCATTTGTATAGAGCAAATATTGCTTCTAAAATGTATCGCACGCATCATGCCGACCATTGAGATGGAATAAGCCATAATAGCCTCACTTTGCATTATTATTATGAAGCAATCACATATCAAATTTCATGGAGATTAATCCCAGTCTACAGGCTCTTGAAACAAATGAGTCGAATCGAAAAGGCACCATATATTATTAATCGTAAGACAACCGTGCAGACTCCAAAAGGGTATTCATCTTGTCGACAGACCAATATTTCGCAATCCCACTGGTGCATGGAAGACGCGCGTTATTATTTTACGTCTCTTAGAGGTTGGATCCTTGGGTATGGATTTTAGAGTCGTATGGTGCATGTGTGCGCGTCTGTGCGTATGCGAGACGTGAATTCATTACTGAGAGTAATGAGCAAATAATAACTGAAAAATTATGCGTGCACATTTAGGAATTGTGAGTTGTGTTCGTACAAAGCGTATGAGCAAGAACAGAAAAAACTTTAATATTTCTGCATTTGCCACATTTCGTCATGCATGCATGCATGTCAGTCAACGAGCCATTTAGATGAGTTTTTTTCTGTTTATATTTTCTTGTAGAGTTGTCTATCTATGCATGTATTTTTTAGTATTTTTAGCTAAATAATTTTATCATTTGATGTACTCTTGTAGTAAATATGATGCACATAATTTGATAAAAAACAAAATAAAAATTGAAGACAAAATGGTAAGTGTGGGATCCAGTAAGCCATCATTTTATACAGATCGAAAATGCAAATGTTGGTAAGTGTAGTGACATCGGTGTTTGAACCACGACAGGTCATACATTGTCACATTAACTATTTGGTTTCGACGGTTTAAATAAATAGTTTTTAATCTAAATATATCCAGTGTCATTTTCCGTAGAACGAGAGTGAAACAAATTTATTCGAATTGGTTATTTGCAACAGTACATACTGCAAATAGGCAGGTGACTGCTGTACTTATTGTGTGAAGTGCGTATGAAACCTGTGACTCAGCACAATCTAATCCGTTTGAAACAATTTACAAAAAAATCAATCTTTCACAATTTTTTGTTGGTTAGCCTGCCCTATTGGCCTAAACTTTATGTGCGTGTGGAATTTGGCAGGTAACCATCAAAACTTATTGATTTTTTCCCATATCGTTCCCTCCAAATACCTCAGAGTAACTCACGCCTTAAAAAATTGAAAGAATGTAATAATATGCCTTCTCATCCCATTCTAGTTTTTTCCACTTTAGACACACATGCATACTTTTTGCTCAATTCACTCTACTTGGATATATGAAGCAATTTTCAATGTCACAAGATAACAATCGCTCATCACACACATCATAATGGGTCGTACACACTTATAAGGAAGTACATAGGTATTATATTTTACAGCTTGAAAATACATACTCCGCTTTTATTTGGCACAGGAGGAGGATGACGGATTGTGCAAAAACGCATTAGCAATTGGCATCATCGATCACAATAAAATATAAAAAACTGAGACAAATAGGATATTTTTTGTTTGCTTCTACACAATAACATTTCATGTCAAGTTTATGCATATAAAAAAACCATTGTGAACCCTTGTAAACATTAAGCACACACGCTATCTACAAATGTGACTCTAAACTAAGAACGAGACAACAACGCCCAATAAATTTAATCATCATTGAATAATTCCCTTTATTAGCTCATACGCCACGGCTCAAGCACAGTAGCGAATTTTAAAGAGTAACGAGCCTTTGTGTTAGTTTTTGTCATTTGTGTCACACTATATTTTTGTCAACACGAGCAAACCACATGATGACTTTGCGAAATAAAGTGGCCATTTTTTTCCCTCAATGCCATTCCAATAAAGTTGAATCAAGTCACTCTTCTGTCTTAAAGAGGTTGAGAAACAATTATTTTTATTTTTTACCCCTTTGGTATTGACACACATTACAAGTTTCACTGATGACTTGCTGTATTCTAAAAATCATTGTCACACAACGAGAATATCCGCTCAAATGAGCGATGTATATATACGCTTCATTGATTGTTTCAACAAGTCTCTACATTTGTTGGTACAATACTTTATTTGCATATTGTGCCCGACATTTGTACTGTGTGAACTACTGACCAACTCATTTTCAGAGGCGCATCATTTTGTGTGCGTTATATATGCGCAGAAATTTTGTGTATTCAGTTCATTACTCTCTCATCACTCGCCACTCGACTACTGCACACTGAAGCGACATACCTGTGCAACTTTGAAGAAACGACTTCACGCAGAGATAATGAGTGTGATATGTGCCAAGTCGAGATTTTGATGTATATGCGTATGTTCTCTTGTGTGAAACGATGTATCTCTCACTTTTAATGACAGTCAGAGAACACCCTGCAAAATACGGGTTCTACCAACTTCACATCGCTTAATGTCTTGTGACTTTATGTATCGACGTGGTGAGATGTGTGTGCATCCCATTTCCCAGGAGTGTATAAGAAATTCATGATTGTGGTTGTGTGTGGTGAGAAAAATAATATTCAGCGCATTGACAATGAAAAAGTGCGAAAACTCGGATGAAGGGTTGAGATTTTGACATGATGACATGCATATTTGCAATATTACATTTCACCGGCACATTTTTTATAACAAAGGAGCCTTCTCCCAGTTCCCGTAATAAAGGAGCTTTGCTCCAGATTTCTCTTGTCAAACATGAAACATATTAAAGCCTAAACGATGGGGATGCGAGTTTAAAAGCCTGTCCCAAAAAGAGCGGTGAAGCACTTTACATGTTTGTGTTTGTGCAATATAATACGCTTTAAAATTGTGCCACAATGGCAAACAACAACGAGCTATAACTGGTTGTATCCCCGCACAAAAGTCTTAACCATTATTGTTGTCGTTTTTCAAGCTTAACTGTGCGAAAATCGTTGAAAGGAATATCGTTTTGAGGATGAAAGTATGAAACGGTTATTTTTTTTTCAGCAGGATTTTTGGTTTATATGAAAGTTTGCGATGTTTTCACTGTTCTCTTCCTCCTTTGTATTCACTTCCCTCAAAATAGTCATTTTTTTCAACGATACCTACTTGCACACACACGCGGAGCTGTTTTGATAGTTTTGTGAATGTGGTTGCAAAGCATGAAAAATTAATTCGAGGGAAAATTATATGATAAAAAGTGAATCATCTGGGATGTGGGTGTTCAGCGAGATTGTGATCTCGTAATAATTTTCATTGTCAGAATACTCAAATTCATCCGAAAAGCGTACGTATTTGTACATACATACAAAGCTATTTATACATTTTTATTAAAAAATCTCCCAGTGTTGCATGAAAAACCTAAATTTGCTCTGTTCTCTCCTACCCCAACATTTTTGGCCTACAAACTCCCATTTTTTTTTGCTTTTTTACTCATATTGCCAGAGAGTGAGGAAAACGGCTGTGTTAATGGGAGGGTGCCTTGTCAAAACATCAAAATCGTTACAATACCTACACAAGTTATTAGGATGACTCTATTCATACGTAGGTAGCCACTAAAGCGGAGCATTTTGCTGAAAGGATTAAAAAATACGCGCATTTTACCATTTTACACATGAACTTAACATTTTGATACTATAACCATGAAAAAAAATTACATCCCTTTGTTGAATGAGATCATGAATTTTTCATACTGCACATAAAGTCTACGTCGTGGTGTAGTCTAATTGCGACTGTTGTGCAGACACAATAGAGATCACATTATCGTCTCTATTTTAATGTCGACACTAAACAAAGCTCACGTATTGTAAAC
>JAHZMW010001531.1:0-11923 GCA_027743745.1 Alloscopus bannaensis | reverse complement strand
CTTGCTACAATTATAAAAGTTCGCCAAATCTGTCGACTAGTGTTTCTTAGAGTTTTTTCACTGAGGTTCGTGACGAAAATCACCTATCATTGTATATAGAGAAACCCATAAACCCAAAAATTTTGCTTGGCTTTTAATTTTAATTCATATATTTGGAAAGCTCTGTAACGTATTTTTTATATATCAACTTAGACAAGTCAGACTCTAACTTCTAGCTTAATATACTTTATTTCAACTTTCCAGACAAAAACTAGTTTGTGACTCATCATTGAATGCCAGTCAGCCCGTGTGTTTGCATGCAAAGACACACGATATGATTCATTGATTTGAAGCACGCACTTTCTCCGCTGATGCCTACCTTTTCTAACTGATGTGGATTTTTTAAAATTCGGGTTGGACACAACAACAGTAGTAGTGATCGACCCAAATATTTTTTCATGAACAACAACTCGAAATGTCTGGCAACAACACGCATCCCTCCGCTACCTATAAAGCATCGCTATTGTAATCAAATTGGATGGGTGAAGCCATGAAATATTTACAGAATCCCAAATAAAATGGGAAAGGTGGAGTGTGGCAACAAAATGAAGAGGCACACGTATCTCCTCACGGTAAAACCACTTTAGCCGGCACGTGCTGTGCCATTTATTTCCAATACTTCCGTCTCAATCCACTTTCTAGTAAAAAAGTGGCCAAAGTGAACTCGACAAATATATTTCTCTCATTGAGCAAAAAATCCATAAATTCCCTTCCTCTGCTTTCACTTTGGGTGTACGAGTCACTTTGTACGAAATGCTCAATTGGAAGAATGCATAAGCACACCGATTCCCGTTGTATACACCAAAATGCACTTATGAAACGCTTATTGTCATAATTTACCTTCCTCCCAGCCATCTTGTTTACTTTTCTACCTTAAAAAGACAGCGATTAGCCGTGCCTCGAGGTTGCATGCTAACAATCCGTCAAAATGGGTTATGTGAGGGGTGCATCACTAAAACGCATTCATCAGCCTTGGGATAAGATTGACTTGAAATTTCATACGGCACAAGTCCCCTCACTTGTTATGCAGTAGACTACTCCATAATTCACTGGCTAATCCCTCTCGAAATGTATCCATATTAGGACAGAAAGTGTTTTCTGAGAGGGTGAATGCATACAAGCACGCATCCATGAATCATTATTATATAAATTTCTTTCCACTTTCCAAAATGACTACAATTTTTTGTCATCCTCAACACCACCTGCACACCTCTCCGTCGAAGGAGGACTCTTAATTGAATCACAGAGAGTGACCAATTTGCCATCATCCAAACACACCCGAGCGCCCCTTTCTTATTCAGTGTGTGTGGTACAAAATGACGTTTCTCGAGGCCACCGAGCTGCATTTCAACAATTTTTAATGACACGGAAGGAAACCGATGATTATCAAAGGAAACAAAGCAGAAGAAACCAAGGTTGCCTCCAATGATTACACTTGAAACGGTTGGCAAACCTGAGTGTAGTAACTGCTTCATTAAAACCTCAAAAACACATAATCCATCACATTTTTAAACAACCGCACACATAATCTACCCACTAATTTCCTCTGAAAAAAAAACTCATTCCCTCCCTGTTGTGCATACGAAAATAGTTTTGCCCAATTAAAATCTGCAGTCTGAAGATGTGGCACGATTGTGTGGCTCAAGGAAAGGTAAGAATGCCTAAAAATAGATGTTTAAAGGTGCGTTCAAAGGCCTTCGCGAAAATCTCAAGTGAATGTGCAGATGAGACCAGGTTTGGCTAATCACAAAATAGTAACGAGTTCTGTATATATATTGTATACTTTGTATTTTAAACTTATGAACGTATCTCATTATGATTTTATAAACTATATACGTCTGCTGATTATAAAACGCTCCAACCGCTGGGATGCAGTGCGCATCATATTTTTTTGTAATGTGCATGCAAGCATATAAAGCATGCACCCGAATTACATTATGCCTCCACTCTCTCAGTGAGTGTGCAATAAAAAAGGATCTCATCAAAATCTCTGTAATACTTTTACAATAATGGACAATACATTGTGGTGGAATGGAATGCTAAAAAAGTCTATACATGTATTCTCGTGTGGTGTAAGGAACACATGTAAAGTTCGAGGAACATCGTGGTGATGCATTGGAGCACAAAAAAATATTATGGCGAAGCTAACCATATATTCATCATGCTCATCATCTTCTCGGTTTTTATCCTGCAAAGGATCATCGACCGGATGGACGAATAAATAATGGATTGCGAAAAAACGCCTTTCTTGTCGCTACTCTTCGTATGTACACTTTTTAGAGGAAGAGAGGTAAAAACACTTGAGCGATGAATTGCGTCGATGAAATACGGAGGAAATCGCAAGGTAATTTTCAGTGACGTGATTGAAGCGTACTATTGAACCTCGGTGAACACTTAGAAAATGGAAAGGAGTCGTACATAATATTGTCTTTTCGTTTCTTCTAGGAGCTCGTATATACCACACTTGAGCAGAGAATGTAAAGTGTAAACGTTTTTCGGCTGTAATTGAGCAGGTGCTTGTTGTAATGAGTACTTTCACGTGGCTGCTGTCACATATTAAGCATCAATTAGAGGACACCGGTGAAGTGATGGGGCAAAAAGGTTTAGGTAATTGTAGAAACTTAGCGTAGGATTTCTCTGATTTTTCAAACCAATATTGTTCTAATTGCAATGAATCCTCCAAAGTAATGTCATCGAGGCATACGTTTACATAAAATTAGGTAGTTTTTTTTCTTTAAAAAAGTCTCTTTCCCCAGCGAGTCACGCAGTTTGATGAATGAACAGACAGCGGTATATTGACCTCAAAAAATACCTTTATAAAAGAAAACCCTGTATTCTCCGCAGAGATTCGTAGACTCAGCCTTTTCACTTGAGTGAAACACCAGCCACACACCACATCATGATAAGCCCGAGTGTGCTCGGCGGGTGGATGATGTATCGTATTTTCGCATTATGACTGCATTGTTGATCCTCATGCAGCATAAACAACAACTACCGCTAGTTTAATAATGTTCGTCGAGACTGTAGGGTACTCACAAAGTCTGGTACACACAAAGATTCTAAAAAAAATAAGGGAAGAAGTTGTGGGGAAAATGAATTCATTGTTGAATTCGTAAAAAAGGGAAGTGTGCTACAGCTTTTGAGATTAGGGTAGAATTTAGCACATTTAGTGTAGCAAAGCCTCGAAGGGAGGGAATTAGAGCTTCTTGCTAAATGTCTAGGGGAGAGATTGTGGATTGTCATTGGTGTGAAGTGATAATTCGAGGGAATGAGAGCATTTTTCAATGAGATGAGCCACTTTTTTTAGTCGTACTTTTAAAACTCTATTGTACCTCTACAATATGTGCCAAAAGAAGTTCCACCTGATACTATGTCAGTACAAAAAAATAAATTTAAATATTACAAACAGTGTTTGAATTGTATCGCTTCTTCATTTCAATCTCGACTCTTCCGATTTTCCTGGCAAAATGACGTGAAAACATTTTGCTCCGCGAGTTTCCACCCGTAAACTAAAACTTCTCTTGACGATTTCAATTCGTGACGATGCCACTATTGGTCATCAGCTCATTTACCATTTTGTTTTCACGTCCACAAAAACTACAAGATTGATGGAATGTAATGATGATGATCCCTTTTGCAGATTGAGTTGCATCTCTTATTTTATTCCTCCGTTTAGATGCATTTAAAGTAAAGATCAAGCTTTTGAAAGAAGACGTGTTCATTCTGAATCTCGTTTTTTCATGCCTCATGTGCGGACGAAATACGTGCAAATGTCAAAAGTTGTGTAAATTGATTGGACCTACACGGCCGTACGTGCCTGAAATTTCCAATTCAATGTCTTTTTTCCTCTCTTTAAAAAAACATGAGTAATTTTGAAGCGAGTGATTGAGACTACTCGGAGATGCTCTCATTTGTTATTACTCATTCGTCTTTAAAAATGTGGACATTTGTAGGGAAAAAATCCGTTTTAACGCCAGCAGCAAACATAATTTTTAATGATGATGATGACCGCAGGTTTTTTAAAGAGAAAGGCCCCATAATTAATCACATCATTAAGAGCACAGCTTTCTTAGAGGTGAAGGTAAGGAATCTTGTCTCGTGCTATCTCTCACAAGACAATCTTTTATGCGCAAGGGCAACTCTGATGATGAGGTGATTTAAAGTGGAATGGCATGTTGACAAACGTGTAGTCAGTGTAGCCCATGAATAAATTACGGATCAAGTCTAGCATGATTTATCATTCCTAATCTCTTCAGGTTTTCTTGTCCTCATGCTTATCTTGGATAACGCAAACTTACTAGAGCAGAGCTCATCATTCATTGCAAACGTCTCATTTGCCTTTTATAGCGTACAGAAGCACAATTCTCCGAAAATAAAGGGTGAGAATGTCAAGTGCCTTTTTCGTCTGAAAAATGAATGTACGAAACCACATTTCCATGTAACCTTTGCAAGGGACCTTTGCGTGAGTGCAACACATCTGTTTACGAATGCACACGTAACCACAGGGCAAACTTTGAGAAGGTGGTCATTTAAAGAGTTTTAAAAATTCCTATTTATTATCCCACAGTAATGATTTGACATTAGCGAGCCATCCGACTTTTCAAAATCGCCGTTTTTATTACAAGGAGAAAAAAAGCCGACAAAAGCTTTTTTTCCTTATGGCTTTACACACGTCTCTGGTTTTTTTGTTACAAACTTTTAAATTGGATCGTTTTTCACAAACTGTCGACGAAAAGAGAGGAGCTCTCAGTTTATGCTAATGATACGATACTCAACTGAAGCCTCAAATCTTTGAAGAGGTCATACAACCAAAGAAATGATTGCTTCGAGTCTCGAGCGAGTCGAACAACTTACTCAGTGATGCGCATACGATATTATGACGGTGTGATGATGTGATCCATGGTTCATGGACAATATAATAGGACTTCCACATCATCCTCAGTTCTACACGGTAATTCTCAATTGATTTTTTGTACCTCAGTCAAAATAGATGATGATGCAATAATATTATTTTTCCTGTCGTTTTCCTGTCTTGCTCCTTGCACAGGAACGAAATGATTGTTTTATGAAAATCTTACTCACGAAAATGATTACGAAGACCTTGAATTGAGCCACGCTCAACTCTAATGGGAAATGACTTTGGGATGTTGATTACAGGGCAATTGAATATTAGACATCTCATCCAGAAGACTGCATTTTTTTCAAAAGAAAACATAATATTTCCTTTGTACGCAAGCCAAATTCCTTTAGTGATGATGATGATGCAGTTTATGAAGTTTTGAAAGAAAAAAATGTGCATTTTTCGTAAGGAGTCATTTTTATTGAGAAGTTGCCACCTCAAACCCTTTTCCGTTTTTCACACAAACCCAAGAAACTCTTCAAGATTCTCTGCAGTGGTCTTGTTTACAGTTACGGACTGTTTCTTATAAAGTCAAAGTCTGAGTTTTGCCTACCCAAAATTTTGTATACCCACCCAAAGTCTGTTTTACTTTGCATTCTTTTTTCATCATCATCCCTCGATTTCTTCACGCTGCTGTGATTTTTTGAGGGAATGAACCACACTTCACCACACACTTTCAGGGCCCAATAAGAAGACAACTTGAAGAGAAAGATGCATCTTCAGACTTTTCAGTGAAAAGGAGAACATATCGTATCATCATCCTCGTTTCCCGTCTTTTGGCTTACAATATGAAGAATGCAATTCTCACACAACCTCATCCTCCTTTAGTAGAACACGCTCAGTTTTTTTTCCGAGGGATAATCATAATTCCCGTGATGCGTTGCAATTCATCTGTCGACCACCATCTTGTAATAAAAAGGCTTCTGCGCATTCATTAAAAACGATCCGCGTTCCTGTCATTTGCATGTTTTCCCTACTCAAGGATATATTGGCTTGAAACGGGAACCTTAATTGGAAATGACAAGTTTCTCACATATGCTCGCATCTAAAACCTTTTGAATATAAAAACCCGTCACATTTTCAAATTATTTTCACCACACAACTACTCCAGTGTTTGTCTCGTTTCGAGAGGAAAATACCAAAAAGTCATCAAGGACTCATGCTGAGCTCCTTGAAAACGTCAAAAGATGCTCAGAAGAGCCGTTCTCCTTTTAATAAATTTGTAATGGAATAGGCAAACAGAGTTTAAATTCCTGTCACTCTTTCCCTTTTGATTTTCTCTTGAAAATTGACATCTCGAAAATCTTGGCAGTTCCTTTAAAAAACATAAGTTTCTTCAAATTTCCTATTTACTCAAGCAATTTTCGTGAGGTTCAATAGCTTTCCGCTTATTTGGGAGGAGGATATTATGAGTGCATTTTACACGTGTTATTCCTTGCCCACGTTGGCAAGAGAAATTCTTTGTATTTTGTTGGTAAGCAGATGGCGTGTCCTTTTCGGTAAGTGTCTTTCACAAGTGCGATTGTGCAGTTGTCCACTTTTGCTTTTGATTTAAAACGTGTCCTCTATCTCCTCAACACAACATCATGATCAAATCGAATGAAATTAGAAAAATAGGATTATATCATTGCATGCACATGTGCACATCGTCATTTCTGTAATGACTCTGGTTGCATCACGTACGCACACTTGCATTGCCTTTAAAAGGAGAGTGGAGTGTGAACAAGAAGAAAAAAGTTTAGAAAAAAAACGCGATATGGGAGACACTCGAGATTGGAGGAACAATAATCACATCTCATTTGTTATTTGTACAAGATGATGTGTGGAGGATTACGCTGTATTTTTTCAACAATTACAAGTGTACATCTAAGCTTATCTCAATGGAAATGCCCTCCGGGAAAAGGGCTGACATTTAGACAACACAAGGAACAAGTCATAAGATCAATTAGACACACAACCACACAAAAAATGACAAAGAGCAAAAGGGTTTGAGAGACACATTAAATGTGTGGTCTGACTCTCGTTTTTCACTGGAATTTTAAGGTGAATACACCCCATGTTTTTTTGTAAATGAAGCAGTTTATCATTTGTAAGGGCGATCATGTAAAAAAAGGAGCAGGAAGGATGCGTAATTCATCATTTTAAGAGAGGATTTTTTATGCGCAACATGCATTTTAGAAGGCTACGCGGAGGAGGAGTGATATAGTAAAATGCAAATTATTGCAAGTGCTCATTACCTCCATTTTGTGTGATATATATTTATGCCGGTATCCCCGCCGGCGTGAGATGCGATATTTTTGTTAAAATTTGTGTGTGGATGGTGGAGGAAATTTTCACTTCAATTCTTTTTTGGCAAGAATTAAGGTCAACGTGGGCTAGTCTGTGAGCGGCGCAGACAGGCATTTTTTTTAGAAGTCATCCTTTATGATGAGCAAGATTCTTTTCGGTCATTTAGTCGTGATTCATGGTGACGCAGTGGGCAATTTTTGCGTGAGCTGGTGAAACTCTTGTATCAAGTCTGACTGGATTTTATACTTTTTTAGAATGAGTGATCATCTCACCTTCTGCAATACAGCACATCAGAGATGTTCTGACAGAGTAGCAAACTACTTAAAACGATTTTTGGCACCTGCTCAGTCCCTCCGAGGGTTGGATTTCATGGTGGCTTTTCACCATGAGCGAAAACATGGTTTTCTCTAAAATGCCGCAAGGGTCACGACCACGAGAAGTTGCGAAGAATGTGATCTATTCGGAGTGTATATTTGAATGCAGTGCACGTAGATAATTACAAATTGTGAGTTATCTTCGCACTGACATGAGTCCTAGTTGTGGGCATGTTATTGCAGAAAAACCATTTACAAGCCAACCCCCAAGTCGTTACCGCGCGTGTTGATGACTCTCTATTGTACAAAAATTGTATCACGAACAAATGTTCATATTTTAACTCTGCTTTTGAGAAACAAGTGGTTTTCCACTACTTCCGGAACCCTGAGTGAAGAAAGAGTCCACTTCCAAAAATTCACATTTTTACAATATTTTTCAACCCACAACAATTGCCTGTCCTTCATTTATCAATCCAATTACTTGTGTTTGTCAATTGTAGCAAAGTTTTCATGACTTCACGTGGGCTGCCCAATAATAATATCAAGTTGTATAATTGACTCGCTTTGTTCCACCTCCACCTGTCTGCCCGGATGTAGGTGTCTTGCTCAATTACTTTTACTCACATGCTACATCATCATTTAGCACACACTCCCCTCATCTCCAATGAANTCAAGTTGTATAATTGACTCGCTTTGTTCCACCTCCACCTGTCTGCCCGGATGTAGGTGTCTTGCTCAATTACTTTTACTCACATGCTACATCATCATTTAGCACACACTCCCCTCATCTCCAATGAAAAAGTCAAGGTTTACTCTGTACCCATTTGCACCTCAGCAGGAGGTCAGCGTTTTTTATGAATGCTCTAACTGGCCCTCAAGCGATTTGACTTAGTTTCTCCATTTACAACCAAAATAAATACGAGTTGTGCTCTCACTCTTTTTAATGTTATTCCGATTATCATTGTCAAAATCAGAATCATAACTCAAGACTGTTTTGAAACACTAAAATCAGAAAACATAATTGGGAAAGCAGTTGCAAACAGAGTTTTACTGTCATGTTTATCCAGTCAAAGAAAAATGGTGTTTGCGCCACTCGTATATTTTCGTCTGTCTTTGGGAGTAAAATCTAAATATAGCAATTGTCTGAGTTTGGAAGAGTGCTTTGAAATCCAGTCAGAGGTAAATCAACAAAAGGATGTTGACGAACTTCCACGGATGCGATGAAGACGACGATGACTATTCTAAAGGCTTCGTCGTGAGCTCAAAAAAAAATCTTTTCCAACTCAGCACATCTCTGGTCTCATCCTCCGAGCGTAATAATATATCACTCATTACTCACAATACATGAGACAGGAAGCACGGGAAGACATTTTTGGTTACGGCTCAGAGCACAGCAAAACGAGCGCAGAGATAAAAAACGAAGAGTTACACAACATAATACTACAAAAAAAATTGAGTATATATACCTACTGCATTTGTGCATAATTCAGGCTTTGTAGTTTTTTGCATTGACTCACTATATGAGTCAACCAAATGTTTGAATCCAGAGGCTCCAAGATTACGGACTCAAACAATTTGTTCAGCACACGAAGAACACGGAGTGAGTTTCAACCATAAAAAGATTTTTGTGTCGAAAATGAAAAAAAAATCGCTGCATAATATATGCACTTCCACAATCCTTACGAGATACACTCTCATTATTTGTACTTTTCGGTTGATATCTGCCAAAAAATATAATCGTAACTTTTCCTCTCGCGGAGATCTCTTTCAAGATCAAGTTCGTAACGATACGCACGCGTTTCATAGTTTCATTGCTCCGGTTTTATATAAACAATGAGAGGAAAAGTTTCAGAAATTTTCTGGGGTTTCCTTCAAAGCTAAACAGAGACACAATGTTTTCTCCACTTGTGAAGCTTGTTTAACCTTTTGGAACGCAGTAGTGGAAAGGGCTTGATACAAGATTTCGTTGAGAAATACAAACGATGATGTGTGCGCATATGCAACTGTTGTTCTCACAACAAGTTCTTCGACGAGAGGCAGAGACAGAGATTAAGCTCTTAAATTCTCTTTTTGAGTCTTAAAACGTCATCTTATGTATACCTCCACTTAAGTGTCTTCGTCAAGTTTTTGTTTAAAAAAACCAGAAGCACACTCGTCTTACGGCATTTAAAATTCTTGAGCGCTTCAACCACACCACAAATTTTTCACTATTTCTTCCTTAGTCTGGAGATACAGAGATTTGTTGGTGTCGTTGTGCTAGAGGTTTTTTAGATATTTTAAACAGAGATCCTTACGGGAATTCTTGCTTTTTTGTGTCTTTCTCAACGTTCCGCTTCATGAACTCGTCGTCTGCTGCAAAAGACTCGCATACTTTTTTTACAGCTAGCCGTGTTAAAGACTTCTTTCTCTTGAAAAATAATGTTGACGGGGGAGTGTATATGTGTGGATAGATTTTTAAGTAATGGAGTATTTTATTGCTGGCTACTTTACCGTACATTCCACTAACGTGATAATTACTAAACTCTCTGTCTCAATAGCGAAAGGTACTACTAGCTATACTGTTACGTAATTGTTGGGTCTTACACTCAAAGTTGCCAAGAAGCAGTAATGAATGCTAAATAGGGTGTGGGGTCTATTGATCTCTTGCCCATTATGGAAGACATTTTTCTACGGTGTAAGGTAATACTCGAGAATGATGTGAGTGGATGACTCAAATGCAAATCACTTCTCAAACTTGTTTTCAATGAGAGTGTGCTTTCCTTCATACATATACGACTCTGGCGTATGCTAAATGTGTTTACATTGCAATTAAGTTGAGCATCAAGCCATTATTAGCTATTCATGATGGTGGACAAAGATTAGAATGGAAGGTTGACATTTCTGCTGAAATGAGTCATTACTGAAGCCGCAATACTCTTCCCAATAAGATCTAATTGTTAAATTTGTGAAAAATGTAGAATATAAAAATAATATTGGGAAGCAAGTTCATCTTATCACCTCATCGCCAAGCTTATCTCCTCCATCAAACTCGAACACAAAAGACTACCAAAAACCATTAAAAAATAGAACTGGATCCGGGATACCTGGAGCCACTATCTGAACACATTCCAGTGACCGCATTTCTATTTTTTGTTCGCTTGTCAGACAAATATCTCACCTTCACATCATTGTCCACCTTTTGCCACTGGCTTTTAGCACATTGCATCACACACGGCGCTTGTCTGCTTTCAATTTCCCAAGCTCGTAAATACAAATCCAAGTACACAAGTTAATTGCCACTTGTCAAGCTTTTGGGCCAGCAAAATTACAAGTTGTTGACACGTTTAGAGAAAGGCCAGATAAAAAACGCCATTGGATCCTCTACTACACTCTGTACACATATAAGGGATGTATTTTTTTTAAAAGGAATTTTTTCACCTACATTCCATCAACGTGTTTGCGTAGCATTTAACTCGTACCTGGAAGTGATGTATTTAAAAGTGTGAGTCTAAAGTGATGATCTCATATCCAGTCTGACGTGTACTGTGATATGTACTCTAGCCTCCATCCATTTTCCATTATGAACGCCCACACGTTTCTCCATTGTGCCGTAAATTAGAGATTTTTTTAAAAAAACAACACCATCATCATCATCCTTCGCTTCACAACACACACTTTTTTTGACAATCTCGTCATCATCAGTCATGCCCATATAGCGGCTAATTAAGCTCGAAAGCCAACCTTTTTTAGCATTGTGTCTTTCTATGTAACTCTACGCATTTTGCAGGTGTTTAAATATATTGCTGTAATGGGCTGCAAATATACGGGAGAGATCAGTCATACAGATTTTTTCTGTTATAAAGCACACAATTGAGTGAAGTATGGGAATGAAGGCCGTGTGTTAGATTAAGGTCGAGAATATATGCACACATCATGGAAGATGGATGAATGTGCCATTAAAATACATATTTTTCACGTCCCACATTCATTCAGTGTTTGGATAAATGCGGTTTTCTCTTCCGCCTCTTAAAATGTCATCATCACTTTTGCCGGTCTGGAGCTTTAAAAACAATCGGTGTTTGGAAGTCTTGTGGTGATATAATATGGTTTAATTTTATTTAGCCATTTTAAAACACACCTGGAGAAGCTCGATGTAAAAACCATTTTTAAAGGACACCTAACCATGTGTAGAGGAGTACTACATAAATTCGCATTGCATCTCCGAATCTCTCGCTTGAATTACAAACATCTGAAACACTCCTTATTCTTTCATATTTTTACAATACTCCCACACAACTTTTTTTTTTGTTTTCGCTTCATAGCCAACAGCAGTTAATATTTTTTCTACCGTCTACAGACAAAGTCACAAATCAAAAACTTCTTTGGTTCATTAGGCCATGCA
>JAHZMW010001530.1:0-12964 GCA_027743745.1 Alloscopus bannaensis | reverse complement strand
TCTTGATGTCAGCAATATTTTCAAATGTACTTTTTCAATACTTGCCTCACCTGTGGGGGATCCTATAAATTTTATGTAATACACACAGCTTATAGTTCTAGCGTACATGTGCCTTCAGTAATGTAAGCTTGTATGTTTGAATGTTTTTACTGTGTTCAACAACTCTTATATAGCAAGCACGTACTAAAATCGTGGGAATGCATGTGGCAACGGAGAAAAATGCAAAGCTTATTGTTCCAAAGGTTTTTTTTTATGATTTGCCAAGTCTTCTCACATAAGTTGTAACCAGTCTCCATCAGGTCAACAGCTAAATGATTTTAATAGTCTTGTAAACTCTACGGGTGGTAATGGGGTGGGCGGTTAAGTCCTTGCTCCTGTACAGACCCTGGAAGAGCTTTAGGCTTTATAACGAATTTTTTCACACGATGTTCTGACATGAGGATTGTACATGTTCGTAAATTACTGCAAAATGCTTTTATGAAGGAATGCAGCATGATCCAATGGCAATTACATTTCTTTGCTTATTTTTGTGGAGGATGATGATCGAGGGTATCAGGGAAGACTCCAGTTTTTTATGGTGCAATACCGTCATTGCGAATGTCGTGCTGATTTAAAATTACTCTTAATTACCACCTACAGCGGCACTCCACACAATTTCCAGTGCAATTTTACAACAATTCACAACAAATCGTTAAATCATTCTCGCCTCTCTCCAGACACTTTTATGCGTTACAATAAAAGTTTTTGAGTGCGTTCTTGCAATGGCTCACCATGCAGCTTACAAAATTACATGCTTCCCTAACGACTTTCGACTCGCAACGTGACTTGTTGAGCTTGCCTCTTCTGTGTCCAGGAAAAAAATTGTTGCATCCCTTTTGTTCTTTCCGTTTTTTCTCCTCTTTTCATTGTTCACCTCATCCAACCTTCAAAAACGCTGTTTTTTGTATGAAAAACTGAGATTTTCTCTACGAATTGAGGAAATAACGCTGCGCACAATTTGAAGTCGTGATCTTGACGTTCAAGGTTTTGAATACCATGTCACATTTCCTTCATCTTCATGGATCACTCTCTGACGAGCTCCATCCGACATAATGATGGGCTGATTGACGGAATGTACTTGTCGTCAACTGGAAACATTATAATATCTAATCTTCACGTAATCATGAAGATTACGTGCAAAGTGTTTGGATTTTGGGCATTAAAATGTTATCCAAGACGTACGAGACGTTGAAACGATCTGGCATCGCACATCGCACATTATTATACTCAACACCGTAAAACAACGGTAGAGCATTTTGTTTAAATCTCAGATTCGTACCAGGACATAAAGTCTTCTTCATTGCACGAATCTGATAACCTGTAATTTTCTCCAATGGGGTATGACATCACCTTAGACATTTGTGCGGATGTAAGTACAGCAGACTACCATTTTGGTGAAAGATGTAATGGGAGAAAAAATATGGGAATATGAAGGCTCATGATTCATAAGAAGTACACACACACGTGTTTGATTTTTTATATAAAAAACCTAGAGTGAACCGGTGAAAGGCTTGGCTGTGCTCTTTACAAACGGCCTCTATGATTATTATTTGTCCTTCTCGAAATCGATGTGGCACATGAAACAAGGAAATTTTTACTCTTGCCAACTTTGCCAATATTTGCGATGATAATTACAAGCTTAATCGCTAAACTGCTTTTGCGCTCATAATCATAGTATAATTGGAGGAGTAGTTAGCAAATGTCAAAAATTGCAGGCACACTAAAGTTGCTAAACGCAGGGTAATTTGGGTCAGAGAAGAACGCCCTGTACGATGCGTTATTTTTAGCTGAGGCTCCTTCAAACGTTCCTTTAATTAATGGATTGCGTGCCTGCAAATATTGCGCGAGCTTTTGTCAGATTTCTTGTCCCCATGCGTCAATACGAGTTCACAATAATGAATTTCCCCGTTTGCGCTTGCCAGTGGTGATCTCTTAATTTTACGCTTTTCTATACTTTTCTCATCTCAAGGAATCGCTGGTACACGACAGGTGACAAGTTAATGGAGGCTTTGTGTTTTTCAAAGAGAACCTCCAAACAGAGCAACATGATACACGCCTCAGCCCTGTTGTGTGTATATCGTGCCAAAACGTAGTGAGCTATTTAAACACTTGTTCGCCTGTATAACTTAATTATGCAACTTTTCTCAAAAGTCGAGTAAATACCCATTTTTGATCTGCATTTTATAGTCTAATCACAATCTACCAATCAACTGATAGACATCTTGTGCATTCTAAAATTGGTCACAAAAGAGCTTGATTTCATACAGTTACCTTATTTCACTCTGATATAATGTGTATATATACATTGAGCTTTTATTTTTGACTGGTCAGCCCTTCACAATTTTTTGAATCTGCATTACGTAAATGTGCGAGGGTGTGATGAAATATTTTGCCACTCTCTAATAAAACATTAAGGTGTAAAAATATACGTGAGAGCAGCATTCCTTTCTCTCCGAATTGGTGGGACGGTTTTCCCTTTCTACACGTCATCGTGAGAACATGACAGGGACTTTTCGGCCTCGAAAAAATTGGAACGGAACGCCTGCCAATTTTTCGCTCTTGTCTTGACATTATATCTGTGAAAAAATAGATTTCTCTCTAATTCGCTAGCTCCATCGACAAACTGCTCCCCCATTTGAGTATTGGCGTATGCAGTTATACACTCCATATCAAATCTGTCAACCTTTTTCATATTTTGCATGCATTGGGGTTAAATTACAAACGTCAAATTACTCATCATGCATGACACAAAACAAATCTCTCCCTCTCTGCCTATGTGTGCCTTCTGCTATTGTGGTGATATTGGCACGGGACTTTTCAATTTGATGCCTTTTACATCACTGACGTTTCAATCGGAAAAGGGATGGGGAACAATACAACCTTTTCATAGTCTTCAGGGAGACTTACTCCAAGTTGAGACTGGGACTAAAGGAACACTCACCTTTCAATTCCGTCTTTTATTTTCGATTCTCCCAAGCTAATAATAATATCTATCGGTGATACAGAGAAGGAAAACCTTGGCTTGTAAAATGTTATTCTGGTGGCGTATATCTATATTTATTGAAATTCGTCACTGCACCTTACAACCCTTTTTACTCTTAAGTAAGCACTTTTTTGTGACTCAACCCTCTCTGCATCTTACTTTCACATCCTTTACTCGCACATAAGGATATGAATGCATAATAATAATGGTAATATGTATATTATCCAATTTGTAATAGAGCCAAAAATGGATCTGATGACAACAGGAGGACTCCTAAGTTGAGTTCGTGTTTTGAATTTAATGCTTGTCATATTGCAATTTTTTCGAGAGTGCATGTAATATCGTATTCCTACACCTCTGATGATAATGTTACAATGATACAAAAATAAATACATGCTCACCACACAGCAAATCTCTTCTTTTTCCCGTCACTACTCTTGTATCACTTGAAACTTGTAAAGAGCAATTCATTCGGTTTGAATCCTTGAAAAACAATTAAGTGATTGAAGACAACGAGAACCCTTCCACTTAGCTGATTACGTAATTGCGCTTTTTATTAATTTTTATCAAATTAATATACTCACGCAGATGGGTATAATATATGGACTTCTGCAACCTGTGAAAAAGATGCATGACTAATACATATTCGAACAGGCTAAAGATGACAAATCAGAAATGGGCGCAGCAACTCTAGTGACCCAACGGTTAATTGAAGAACTATTTTTGCTGATTAATGATGGAAAACCCTGTCATTCAAAAGTGAGTAGTGATCTCTGAATCTTGAGAGAGTCGCACTCGTAAAATATGTAGCCAAAAATGATTTGCGTTTGTGTGAATGTACCTTTGGACAAGTGCACAAATAAAAGTTTAATGAATAAATGAGCAAGTGAAACAAATAGTTCGAAGCGAGTAACAAAAGCTTGGTTAATTGCTTTCGAAAATAGGATCGACGAGAGTGACTTGACATGACACGTAATTGTAATTCAAAAATTGAACGGTTCTCTTTCCTTCCTTGTTTTGTCCTCGCTCTCGCTGATTGTGTGATCAGGAGCGCAGAGCAGGACTACAAATGAACTAAAGTCAACCTTTTGCCACTAAAACAAATAACTCTGACTGTTGTGCAGTTAGCTGCCCACAAAATGTGTGTAAGTGTGCCGAAGACGAACTGAATGGTAACCAATCACTCGTTCCGTAGCGTAATCTTATTATTACACCCCAACAATCCAATTGCAATCTATAATTAGTTGTTTGCTGCTCACAAAATGTGTGTAAGTGTGCCGAAGACGAACTGAATGGTAACCAATCACTCGTTCCGTAGCGTAATCTTATTATTACACCCCAACAATCCAATTGCAATCTATAATTACTTGTTGCAGTCGACGGAATAGGAAGCTTGTAAGTCATCGTTATTTTTCTTCTGCTTATTCGGCAACAAAAAAATCACACTATGCAGCATCCTTTTTCCCAGTTACTCATCCCCTTTACAAAAATCCTTGCACAATCAATTCAGTCGACGTTGATGCATTTTTAAAGGGTTTCAAAAAAAGTACCCCTCTTCCTCTTTCTGATTGTGAGTAACGCTTTTGAAGTGCTTTGTGTAATCCGCTAGAAGCAGAATACAATTTTTATTGTTATATGAAATATGAAAATTGTTAGTCTACTCAGCGTATGAAGTGTTTGCATACGGATTATGTGTGTGAAAAAAGGAAAAGCATGAGAAGAGGTGTGAAGCTTACAAGTGACAAAAACAATCGACAGCCATTGCCTCTCTTTGTGATAAATGTAAAGGAAAAATCGTTTGTCATTTGCTTTTTTGCAATAAATAAATGCGTACGCACATCATGTATTTTGTCTTATGCGTAAGGTGTATGTTTCGCTGGCACTGCTAATTTACCTGAGTAAGTAAACGCGGTACATTTACATTTACTATTACGACATTGTTGAACATATTTACTGTAATTGGAACATTTTCGTTGTGAAACAAGGGGTTGCAACAAAACACCCTTCTGGATAATGAGAAGTTGACAAACAAGTAAAATTTGGAAAAATGTTTGTAAGTGAACCATGTATTTAGCGTATGCAATGGTTGAGCCGATTAAGGGTAGGGTTGGGATTGGGAATGAGATTTGGGGTGTTAAGAAAGGGATGTTGTTGGGAGTTAGGTGATTAGTGAAGGTGCCAGGAATTACAGTCTTCCCTCAGGGCATTTTTACTTCGGTGCTTTGTTTAGTTTAATGATTTCTCCTTAGTTTTCCAATAATTAAAAATCAGAGCAACCTTTCCCTTTTCGGTAAACAATGTAGCCGTACTAATAAGGGTGAGCTTTATTTGACATTTTATGTGAAGGTGTGAAAACGATTGGATTTCGACCTGATTTCATTTCGTTGCTACATTACCAAAGTCATGCTCGAGAACCATCTGCAGGGATACAATCAGTATTGTTGTCGTCATTTCAAATCACTTGCACTTGTGATCCAGAGAACAAAGAACAAGTGTATATACATACACACCTGTTGGACTGGATCATAAGCTAATTAGCTATTAAAGTTGACACTATTTTTGCTGACGCCCTTGGTTTGCATATAAAATACTTAAAAGTACACAGTGCTAATTGTTTGTTACACTCAATTCCAGCAATTCGATACAGTGACGGTAGCTTAAATTTTCAAGGATCGAAGGAAGTCGTTGATTGTTACCTGTGGGTGTTTGTCACCCTTCAATTTTTTGCTCGTGTTTCTGTGACTTGAGTAGAGTGAAGATTGGATATCAATCACTGCTTTCACAACAAGCAACTTTTTCTACGCTTTACCGCACTTTGAGTAAAACTGAGTAAGAAATTTGTGAAGATGCCGTCTGTCGTTGCGTCATTTCTTAGCTTATAGTCTATAAGTTATAGATATCAATATCGAACGGCAGAATGATTTCTTCACTTGAAGAATCATTTATGTCTGTCGTAATTAATGGTTTCGATTTGTGGGAAACGGATAGCGCATTTACACCAACTCCAAACAAACCGACTGCAAAAAATACTAGATTGCCTGGTTTTTTGCATGATACTTTCCAATTTCCTTCACGGAACAATAAGGAAGCAACGCCAGAGAGCTTTTACTTAGAGTACTTACAGCTTCACGAAATAGTTGACAGAAACGAACGACTATTGCGTACGACACGCTTGTCTAAGTTTGTAGGTAAAGTTTGCAAAATTGTGGACAACCTTTTGTGAAATTATAGGGTATTTACATGAATGACATATTTCATTTCAGTAGAAAAAAATGAGTGTTATTGATGATCAAAATGATTCATGTCAACTGGTCACACACAATCTTACATACGAAAAATTGGTATTGAGGTGATCCATTAAATTGGATATTGGCATCACTTGAGTATAAAATAATATTGCTGATCCCAGAATTGCGTGTTGTGGGTTGCGTACAAAAGTACGTGTCTTCGTACAATTGAGAACGCCACATAATCAAGGAATTTTTGTGGTACTTTGGCATTAGGGGGATGTGACTTGGTTGATAAATACAACTAATTACGATTTATAGGTGAATTCCAACAGCCTCAAAAATCAGCATGTTTTTGGAGATCTTGCCACAGTCCTTTTAGCATTTCCTCCTGCTTCTGTCTTCTACGACAAATTAGCTCGTCATCAATCCGCAAAGATTTACATCTCTGCATAAAAATTATTATGTATTTCTGTTGTAACATGTGTAGTCTTGCGTAGCTTTGAAGATTTCAAACACCTTGAAGGATTTAAGCAAATAATATTATGCCAGTCTCGTTTTTTCCCTTCTGTTTGCTTTCGTCAAGAATGAAAGATTAATTCTTGAAGGGGAAACATAACATGAATTATGGAAATGGTGATGAGATGACGTAGTAATTTTTCTTAAGGTTTGCTTTCATATTGAAAAAGACAAGAGTACGCATACCTAAACAAGCATGTTGATACGCTTGTGGAATTGCATTAAAAGTAAAGTGTTCCCTCGATGCCCTTATTAACCGATTTAAACACACTTTTCACTTAAAATTCTTTCAGTTCATTACCATCACTATCTACACCTTTTTCGCTGCGTAAAACCTAATCTGTCGTTGATTGCCGTGAAATATGGTGTGAGTTGTGCCGTACTCATGAATAGACGTGTAGGTATACATGTGTACAGTGATCTGATATTGATCACGATTACATTAGGATCATTATGAATTGCAAATTGCGTACATGTACATAATTTCCAAGTCTGCTTGCCTCAATACCATAAAAATTAGAGTTAGCACCCAAAACAACTACACAAGTGAAGCACACAAAATAATCATCCCTTACGAAGTAAGGGCAGACTTTAAGGGTGTACACAATGCTAAAGCAATCAATATCATTGACGGGCTGAGCTATGTGGTTAGGCGTGTGAATAGAAAACCAATCCACTAACACACTCATTATTATCGATACGTGCAAAATGTATCATTGCGCGTCGTACGCACTTGGGGTTGAACAATGTGTCCTTACAATTGTAGCACGACTGCATTTTTAAAACATATTTAAATCCAATACCTGCTACATATAGGTGCACATCCCCCAGAACCATACTACCAGCGTTGATTTTTTAAAAGTGCATTTTATATAAAGCAGCCCTTATAAAGAAACACGCTTACCGACAATGAAAGGCATAATATCGTTTAAAACGTAGCGACTTGAAAAATCATCCCCTTTCTGTTACATTATGCTTACCTTCATCCAACATACACCACCACGCGTATCACGTCTCTGATAACCTTACACAAACCACGCAGCTCACCATTTTTTACGCATAGGATTGCATATTATGAGGTACTGCACTCTGCAGTTTCTAGGCTCACTCCACCTCATCCCTCAGTTGTCTCATTGCACTGAGTCAGGCAAGGTGTGTGTGTGCTCTCTAAAAATCAACGTATACTTTACGGTATACACATATATTACGCACTCTACGTTCTTTTTACTTTTCCTTTCAAACTACATGTGCTTTTCACACAGTTTATCTTTAACTCGGTTTTTTTCTAAGCTCCAATCATCTTCGACTTCTCTTTGTCTAAAGAGAGGTACTCTAACATTAACAATCAACTTTTACTCTCACTCTCCAAAAGAAAGATTAAAGTAGCATCACATGTCTACAAGAAAACCGTTCCCTTCGTCTGCTTCATTTGAAGAGTCCGAGTTGGTGCTTGTGTCTGTGTGTGGCGAGGGCTTGATTCTCATCGATTCTTCAAACTTAAGCACCTGTAAAAGTGACCAACACGTTTTTCCTTTCAATCAGCGTTCACTTCTCTTTGTACACACCTGCGTGAGGGAAACGAAAAACTGAGTAGATTCATTCACAACCGGTTCCCCACTGACCGAAATTTTTACCTTGCGATATTATTATTATTGCCTGTATGAGTTCCCTTTGTTGTAAGCTGCTTTTGTGAATTATCGGCTGGAGACATCTTCCTTCCTTGTGTCATCCTTCTGGATTCAAGATCACTGTGTTCTCAGGTCGCCTTGAGAGACCTTCTATTTTTCTTTCGGAAGTGAGCAATTAGTTGAAAGTGAAATCAACCCTGGTGAAGGAGCACAATAATTTGTGTTGTCTCACAGTACAAAGTCACGCAACGAGTGTGTTGGCCTTGTCGGAGGATATGTGGCATTATTGTTAAAGCGGAAAAGGGAGGTGATCAGTTTTTAATTTTCTAATCGAGCGGATTTGCATTCAGCATTGAAACGAGTGCGAAAGGACGTTTCTTTTCTCGTTTGAAGAAAAAAAGTGCGTGTTTTACGATTCAGCTTGAGAGGTGTGGGGGTGAGGAAAAATTCAAACCGTTTTCATTGGATGAATGCGTGAAAGCGGTGGAGCGGGAATTTTCAAATTTTTGAAATACGTGCGCGATTGAAAAAAACTGGACAAACCAAACAACCTGTAAAATTTGAATTTTTACGTCTGACGATTCTAATGGAGTGACTTTTGTGTCGTTAATTGATTTTTAAAATCTTGACGAATAAATGAAATTAGAACAAAGACGGTTGTCGTTGCAAAAATACAAACTTTATCCATCTCAAACTTTGCATAATCACACTTTGTGTTAATAATAGTGCTAAACAATCATCATCGTTTGTAGGTGAACTCTTACTCTCTCATCATTTTTTTGGGTTCTTGTGCGGTTATCTTTTATGCAGATTAAGCACTTTTTGTGTTCTGAAAACACCTCGTTGGGGAGGACGCGAATTTTAGACAAGTTTCGAAAAAGGATTTCAAAACGGCTGTGAACGAGTGCGTTCACAGTTTAGATAAGCAAACCATTTGCGTTTTGCCCACATTTCGAGTGCGAGTGAGCATTTTGTGTCAATCGTTGATTTCATTGTTTTCGCTATCTTTTCGAGTGGATAATTTTGATCAAGTTTCGAAAAAGGATTTCAAAACGGCTGTGAACGAGTGCGTTCACAGTTTAGATAAGCAAACCATTTGCGTTTTGCCCACATTTCGAGTGTGAGTGAGCATTTTGTGTCAATCGTTGATTTGATTGTTTTCGCTATCTTTTCGAGTGGATAATTTTGATTTATTGAATGAGAAATTAGTTGATATTCCTACTGACACACACCGTTTGTGCTCTCACACACAACATTTAATTTCTATCGCTCCCATTGATGGATTACTGATTGAATGAAGTGGAACAAACAGAGTGGACAAGTGTGTAGCTGTTTTTATAACTCACCAAGACAGTAAGTTCATGTACGCTTTTACTTTTCTCCTTGTCTTCATCATGATGGTAAAGGGTGAAGGAGGAGTGTGCATAAAAATATATCACTGTATCAGGAGGACAATCAAACAGGAATATTTTTTATGTCAACCATCACCAACAATCAATTTGAGAGGACTTCATGCTGATATGCCTCAATAGTTTTTTTTTGCAATTCAATCTGTATTATTACTACCTACCTCCATAGATGACTGTGAAAAATTATTTTTGGGGGAGTTTGCTCACATTGCCGTAATATATTTTGGTCGTAGTAATAGTACGTATGTCGCGTGATAGTGATGAGGTCTTTATGACAAATCGTAAAAAAGATTTTCAGTGTTCTGAGGAAGTTTTTTTTCTGTTTTTCGTCATAAATTTCAAAACGTACAAATTGGACACGATCCGTGAGGAGTATCTTTTTTGTAACGAAAATATCCTTATTATTGTGCAATAGACAGATTAGGGATGTATATGTAGTTGTTTGTAAGGAACTGTTGTAAAACTACGGTTTGCTTGTTTATGAAATTTGATTTTAAAATTTTGATCATCAATATAATGACGAATGACAGGCAATAGTGATAAGATAGATTGATTGATATCGAATAACTGCTTCCCTCATCCACGTGAGTGCACAAACGAATTGCATTGTATACTTGAAATGCAAGCGTGTACATTGTGCACATGCAAGATTCTCGCTTTTTGACTGATGATTATCATTTGTCGCAATGTTAGCAAGCAATAAGAAGCACTTTTTTTTTCTTACACTAGACACGCAACAACAGAAGTCATCCCGTAGGTTTGCAAAACCTACGTCGAATATCGGAGGATTGGTCTAGAGAGAAGAATGCAAATGACTAAATTCACTAAATCTCTTGGCTGATTGCGGCATCGCTGGGATGCAATGCAGTTGCATTAGTAATGCAGTGATGATATCAACATAAAGACAGCGTCATTGATCAACAGCTCTCTGAATACCTCCAAACATCCGCCTATGTGACTGCTACAGTAAAGAAAAACCTAATTATCATAATAATCTGAATTCCTTTTATCGTCACAGTAAAGGGATTCTCTCCTCTCTGTGTGTGCGTGAATGGTGTTGTCGCTAATGTCGACTCACTTTTACTGTGCATTGTCGTCCTCCTCGCCCCTTCTCGATGAAGCCGTGTACTTTGTGGTTCTTTGAGAAGTGATTGTTATTCTTGCCATTCATTGATCGATCTTTTGAGCAAGAGATATTTTCTGAGTGGAAAGACTATAGAAAAAAGTCACAATGAGGTTATCATCAGTGATGTCGTTCATGTTTGTCGTGACTGTGATGCTGCTGGCCTTTTCTGGCATCTTGTCAGAAGTCAAATGTCTAGACAGCAGTGTTATTGCAAGCAGAAGCAGTAAATTTGTAAGTAGTTCATCGTCTTCACAAGTCAAGTCTACCATNATGTTTGTCGTGACTGTGATGCTGCTGGCCTTTTCTGGCATCTTGTCAGAAGTCAAATGTCTAGACAGCAGTGTTATTGCAAGCAGAAGCAGTAAATTTGTAAGTAGTTCATCGTCTTCACAAGTCAAGTCTACCATTACCTCCTCTTGGGAGCCACAGGTGAGGTCGGCGAGACAGACAACCAGCGTTGTGTCTAACGTGCCACTCGGCCCGGTCTTCACAGGAGCAACCATCGTCCGAGCCAGCAGTGCCAATAATGCATCCAGTGGAAGTAATAGTACTGCTTCCAGCGTGTCCAGCAGGGCTAGTAGGATCATGGAAATCTCGCATGGACACCATCATCATGGCACGACTGCACAACAACAAACCACCACCACTGTGCCTTCGGTCATATCCGTGAGATCGATCGTGACCTCAAATAGCGCTCCTGTGTACGCCACAAGTTCCAGCAACATTTCGCAGCAGAGGGTCTCTCCCGCTAATGCGTCCACGCTTGGTTTCAATCCGCCACGAAACAAGTAAGATTATCCACTGCTTGATGCATTGCTCTAATTAGAGTTGATGTTAACGCTAGAGCCGCTTTTTAATTGCTTCAAACGGCTTGCGGTTCAAAATGAACGCAAAAATGACAACTTCCGTTTTCATTCTGTTTTCATTCTTATGCTACCCCTTCCCACCAAATCATTTGCATCGCTTTACATTTATTGTCATTTTTCCTCAAACTCAAATCATTTTCCACAGTGAATCCAACGCTTGCATTACCGAATTGCACTTTGCACGCCAGGATATGTTTGGGTGCAATATATTATTCGAATGAGTGCATTGCAATTGCAAGCTTGCATTGAGATCATATCACAGTGAATCCAACGCTTGCATTACCGAATTGCACTTTGCACGCCAGGATATGTTTGGGTGCAATATATTATTCGAATGAGTGCATTGCAATTGCAAGCTTGCATTGAGACCATAAAAATCCTTAGTGTGTTAATTAAACGATTAATTGGGAAGAAGTCAGACAGGCATGGCTACTCTGTAATTAGAGATTAACAATTACACAAAGCGGCTGCGTTCATGTTTTTCCTTTTTTGATCGTATATAATCGAGTTATCTATCTCTAACGTTAGGTTTGTGGACAAAAAGATCTCTTACACAACACAGGATAACATACAATGAGAGCAGAAAATCTTTGAGCCATTAAATGACAGACTAATTTCTTTGTAAATGATCGAGCTATTTTAGAGGCTTTGACCGGCTTGGAGCGTGTCAAATGATGCAGGTTTATTCTATTCATACTCTTGAAATCTTTGTATTTAGACTGTCATAACTAGATGCTTAAGCAACTGCAATATGATCGGATCACTTAGATGTAAAAAAAACAGTAAAAATCAATGTGTTTACTTTCGTTAGAGAAATGGAATTTTCCTGTTAACAGTAATTGCTCGTCCTTATATCTGCTATTGAGCATTGTTAGTTTGCGCAGTTACATACGTAGGTAGTTTTACAAGCAACTTGTTGTTTGGGAGGATTTTGTAAATTTGTAATGAGAAAAAATTAGGCGAAACACCTTAATTTTGCTCCAGATTTCAACTTGATGAATCACATTGCGTGCATCGCACAGAAGCACGTGAGGAAGTACGTGAATTGTTTGCAGAGCAAATGCAAAAAAAAGTTAGCGCAATCACAAAATATTACTACACAGGTTTTTTTATCTTGTTATTTTTACAAAATAATCGACATCAGACAGCGTGTTTTGTTTGCGTATG
>JAHZMW010001529.1:0-22335 GCA_027743745.1 Alloscopus bannaensis | reverse complement strand
AAGTTGTATATGCTTTCATGCACATATATGTGTATGTTAACTTAATTTACCAATTACTCTTACCGGTCGTTTGCAAATTGGAGAACAGACCGGTCTGTAATTACTTTGCAGCGTTTTCCAACCAACTCCGCTCTGTGTAGTGCTAAAGACCCAGGAAAGACAAAGCAACTAAACATCAAAGCTAATAATGATGGTTTATACATACGTATTTTAAAAATAGTACGGAGAAACACAGAAAGAAACACATATAGACGATATCACAAATACAGAAATCATATTAAAGATTGCTCTTTAGAAACGAGCGGATCCGCCTAGTGTATGAATTCACCACTTATACTACCTATAGGTTAGTTCCCTTTCCCTATAGGTTATAAGTGAAAGTGTCAAAAAGAAAGCAAAGCAGAGCCGGCTGTTGGTGAGTGAATGTAAATGGAAGTTGGAATGAGATGAAAGGCCAACGCAGAAGACTTTCAGTAAGCAATGTGACAAAGGCCCAACAAATCTCTCACATCTCTCTCTCGCTCCCGCTTTTAGTCATAAGCATAACGACGAAGACGGCATCCATGTAGTTATATAATGTGAAGTGTCACATTTCACCAAAATGTGTTTGAGTCAATGAGCCTTGTGTATCTTTTTGACATGAAAGAATCTCATATCAATTCGTCATGCGTGCCTCACTTCAGAGTTTCCTTCACTAATTTAGATGATCGTTATCGTTGCTGCTACACTAGTTTTGTGGGTCGTTGATGTGAAGTAAAAAAGAGGGTCTCAACTCTCTCAACATCTCTCACCCATTTACCCCGCGCATTTATAGAGGTACGTACTTATACAAGTGGTGCGGATTATGATTAGTCAACTCACTGCCACTGCCTTGAGAGATTGTGGCAACACTGAAGATGGAAGAGATGGGATGGGAGGCTTTTTGAAAAGCATGTTTTTCAAAAGGCTGCGAATGAGACGCGTATTTCTTAATTGTACTCGGAAGTCTGCAGACGTGGGAGTCATTTTGAGACACTTGTTATTTCTAAATGAGTTTATACTAATGATTATGCTCTCAAGCCTGTGGCTCCAATACGTTTCCCTTTTTATTGCTAACTTGTTAGTACAATTTTTTTCTTTACAGAATCATTTCCAGACATGTTGCCTATTCACTACAAATAATTCGTTCACCCCAGCGTGTAAGTAATATTGACTAATGCTGATATATATCCGTGGGCGTTAGCTTTATTAATGAAATACGTTGCAAGAAAAAGTTAGTTGTAGACATATCCGTCGGATTGCTTCACAAGTCGTTCAAAGCTATTCCATAATAACCAATTTTGAAATAAAAATATCCTTCTTCACTTCAAAGCACTTAACGAAATTTAACGGTGGCGTGTATTTATTGTGCAATGCTTGTTTTGTCAGAAAAACACTCATAGGGCATTTGAAAAAAGTAGTTTTACTTCTTTCACGCTCGATGATGCTCTCCGGAGATGCATCTTGTATCAAGGATCTCCTTCCCCTCCGTCTCTCTCCGTTTTCGAGTGTGCTGCTGCTGCTGCTGAACAGTCAAAGTGAGTTGATTGGAAAGACATATGACAGCTCTTGAAATTGGACTGGGGGCTGGGAATTAAAATTTTCCCAGACTTGGCCATGCATTAAGTAAATATATATATAAAGGAAGGAGGATTTGTTGAACGTGCCCCTTTTACGTAGCACAGGCATTTCGGGGCCGGCTCAAACTTGTAAAATGGGAAATCTCAGAGGAATGAAAAATGTATTCGTAAAAGGTATAAGCCAAAGGTGAAATTTCATGTCAGAACTGGTTTACTTTCTCTTCCTCTCTCTTTCTCTCAATAGTAAACCCAAGTTAGAGGCGTTTCTTTGAATAATTAATTTTGTAAAAGAATATTTCACTTTTCCACCCGAGCATGCTTGTATTCAATATACAAACTTTCTTCTTCTTTTTTTTTCTTCCACACTGCTCAAAGGGCTACAAGCCATACAATGAATGGTGATGTGGGGAAAACCGACTCTTCCTAGCTCTCAGCTTTCACTTGCTTGCGTCTCCCGTCCTCAGTTGTTGATATGATTTATTTCCATTCTTAAAGTACAAATAAGTGTATATGGATTTATGAGCAAGTCGTAGTTTGTAACAGTTCATATGAGTTCAGCCATGCGTCTCTAATTAATCAATTTAAAGCCAAAATCCGCCCGTTTATCCGTCTCCTCTCCCCGCTCCGTCAACCGTTGTCGGCGAAATGTATGCGTGTGTGCTCAAGCCTGCCATTTTGTGCAGCTTTCACAACTAATATTTTAATGTGCCGAGATGAGATTCCATCTTGTCGTTTTCCCCTCGTACGGAATCCATTCCATGTTTCCCTAAAAAGGCATGTTACACCCCTGTCGTGGAATGTGTGTATAAAATACGAGTGAAGAGGCACAACTTTCTCTCTCCTACTTCAATGATGATAATGCTGTTGCTGCTTCTCCTGACTTTTACAATGAGCCTATATCATGTGTGTGTGAGCTCTTGCTCCACTTGTGTCGGGTTACAAAGTGAGCGAGCCGGAGAAAGGAGAGAGAAAGCATGATAGTTGAGTGGAGTCGTGCTTGCTGCCGGTCGTTGCTGACTTAATTTTACGGTTGACTGAGCATCTTGTAGAGCTCCGGGAGTAATACAACATCGCCATGAAACCTTGCTCTCAATGACTGAACTAGCCATTTCATAAACATTACTCGAGCAGAGTCATACTACCAAGTTATTCCATGTAGAATAGGAAAAGTGAAAATCCATTCCGACAAGTATTTTAGCATTCATGCCAAATATCCTCAAGGCAAATAAAAGCTTTATCGAAGGAGGATTCACCAAGAGGTAATGGCGGAGTAAATGGACATGGCATAAAACAGATCTGCACAGTTCAAGAAAGGAGAATAAAGGGGAGAAAATTTTCCTTCTTCGTTCCCCAGTCGTCTTCTCGTCTCCGAAAAAGTGAACGACGACCAGAGGTAACCGGAGAAAGCAAGAGCGCTGCACTTGGAATAGTAATGGTTATATATAAAGTAATCCTACGGTGCACGGTCCTATTATGCCTTTGCCTATTGTTAAAAAGTGTATTTGAAAAGAAAATTACGTATAAGGGGCTCATCTCATCATCTTCATTGTTGAGCAACCACCATCGCCGCTGCCGCCGTCACTAGGACTGCGTGCGCTCTCCTTTTCATCCTCGATCTCGCATGCACAAAATTCACAAATCTTTGTGTGTGAGTATAAAAGGGGAAAAAATTGATGCTCACAATCACTGCTCTCACCTTCTCTCTGCACTCTTTTACACCCGCCAAGAAGATGTACAATGCATGAAAAATGAAAGGAGTACAGAGAAGAGGTGGAGGCAGCTTTTCTTTGGAATTCACAATGGGTCTAATTCTATTTGCAGGAAATTGACAGACGGATCCATTCACGCAATATGACGTGCTCATTCAATTGTAAATATTCAGGTCAATTCTTTCGACAGCTGCACTATTAGCTTCAGCAGCACACAGAGAGTGTGCAGTGGTTGTCGACGGGGTGTGTGCCAATCCCAATTCCAAATAAGCAGCGAAAGTGGCAGTTGGGGAGAAAAAGATGAGAGGGAGACAGCGACGTAAAAGTCGAGTTTATAATGTATATCATCACGATGATCATTATGCCAATACGTCAAACTAGGATGGCAAGCAAACTGACAACAGTCTACTAACAATCATTTCAGGTATCCTCTCCGCTTCCAGACACTACATTCGTTCCGTATGAGTGAGCCTACAAAAGGTAATAGGAAGGAAAGTTTTGGGAAAGTGTTCTCCGGGATAAAATGGGAGCAAAGTAGTGTAGTCGTTGTCGTCCCGAGCCGTGAATGCAAATATGGGTTGAAAATTGCCGTGTTCCCTCTATTGTGTTTGGATGTGAGGAAATACATAGCATCAAGTGATTTACAAGGCTCGTGCCATTGAATCTTCTCTCTTCATTAAACTGTCATGTCCTGTCACTTTTCTTTCGTTCTCCACACATTCCCCGTGCACACCAGAGTGGTAGCGTGTTGAGGAACAATCTACTCTTCAGATGCTGTCTGCTGCCTCTCCTTCCTTTACTAGATCCACGTGTGGAATCCTGGTTCTACACCTGTTGTCATTGATGAATGATGCAATTCCATTAATAACAATCGAGCTCAAGATAAAAAAATACGATCCACACACCGAGAGTGTTTGCACGTTAGCACACTATATATACCTCTTTTTTCCTCGTTGCTGCTGTGATTCGCGCAATATGTTTATCCAATCCTCCCTCCCTGATTGATCTATATTATTCATTCGTTTTTGTTAAGTAAGAAAACGATTTCCCTCTGAAAATGCCAAACGAACATTCTCTCTCTCTCTCGTGGATTGCTTTTAAAATAGAGTGCTTCTTATGCAAAGAAGTGTTTCTTTTTCCAGGTCCTCTCTTACTCTCTGTACTATTCTCTCCTGGATTTAACTAGGGAGAATAATATGATGGGATATAGTGTGAGTTTCGCCATTGTCATATCGTTTCGAGACTAGCATAAAATCAAAGTTCTTTTTTTTTCTCTCTCAACCCATGATTTCGTCATGTGGGCATGGGGCAAGGCACTCTGTGTGCATGCACATGCAATACGATACACTTTAATGTGATATGGTAATCCTCACTTGAATCATTGGATAGTACGGTTATTGCTGTCATTTTATGTGAGCATTGTATTCCTCATTTTCATCCTGGCTCAGCTTGATATATACATGTATATACGTTTCCTCCGCTAGTCGCTGGTACTGAGAAAGGACGGTGCTTTCGTGGTGGTGGTTAAGAGTAGCGGAAAATGTAGGCGATGACACTTGTCAGACTTACGAGCATAATAATATTGCTGCATTATTTCCGGAGCGAAGCTTTACTTTCTGTCTCCCGTGCGTTTTTTTCTCTTCTCCATTCTTTCTCACACACGTTTCGTGAAGTGGGTAACTACATATGGTATTATGTTCGTCTCTTGTGGTATGAGGTGAGGTATGAAATACACGGCGTCTTACAGTTAAGCTTACTTTATTATACAAGAAGCTGTGTGCGGAATGGGGAGCATCCAACTCAAATATTACAAGTCTGTCTCACCGTGTGTAGTTCAGTGTTTGACAGCGAATGTATGTATTATCTGAGGCAAATCTTTTTGTTGTCGTATATTATTGTTCCCAGCAGAAGGCACACGTTTTTTCTTTTCTTTCTCCATAGCTGTACTTTCTCTGGTTTTTGTCTACGCGCTTTCCTAAAGTACATACATCTATTTAAATACGGCTACAAGTTGCAAACTTGCATCAAGATTTTTTCGTCTCCGGTCTTGCTCTGCTTTTTTATTCGTGCTCAGAAATGTACGGTGGATAGGTCGTAAGGGAGGATGTGTGCAAAGTAATCTCTTACGTACGCCTTCCCATAAATTTAACCCTGCTTTTTTCTCTTTCCATGCTTCCTGCATCTCTTCAGTTGTCGCTGTCGCGCACACAAGGAGCTCGCTCAAAATGAATACAAATGAGTGGTAGTGAAAAAATACGATCTTACTTTTCGCTTTCTAAAGGAAAAGTAGTAGCGAGTCAGTGTCAGCGGCGGTATCTCGTCAACCCGAGTTGTGGCGGTTTTGCTGAGGTACTTTGTAAGAAAGTTTGATGACATCTTATGTACGAGTTCCATATGTCTAAAGTCGTAGTCCCGTCCAAATGCTAAAGATACTGTGTAAGTGGAAGGGGTTGAATGTATGGATATTCATCCAGAGCGTTATTTTTTTGTTGTAAAAAGCAGGGATTCCCTTATACCACTGCGAGTTTTTTGAAGGAAAGTTAAGTTTCAGAACTTTTGCATACTGGCATAAAGCCTTTGTATGAACTTGATCAATACAGTTATGGATGTTGGGGTTGAGTGAAGTATGTGAAATGTGTACGAAATGAAAGCGTAGGATGAGACAGGGAAACACCTAAAAATTCGAGATTTGTCAGCAGAAAAATTACGAATACTTTCCCAAGCATGTGCACATTGCTCACTGTTAAATTCAAAAATAAGATGCACACACAAACGGAAATTCCTTTTGTCAACAGAAATACGCCTCAGCAAACTTTGTAGAATAGGAAGTGTTTAGAGAGACTGACAGTATGCAGTTTGAAGATATCAACAACGTCTACACGAAAACACGGTTTATTGTATTTTCAGTGATAACTGTCTGGATTCAGTACATTTGGCCTTTTTGTGTCACTGTTTACTCTCTTTTGATTAAACCAAAAATAAATTCTTAGAATTAATACGCGTGTATGTTAGGCAGTGAAAATGCAGTTCAGATTGGAGTTCAGTTGTTGATGACACGAAAAGCGTCTGCGGGGAAATAAAAAGTAGAATTGATGGAAATGTGGTTCGCCAGGGAGTAAAAGTGTAATTAATAATCGTCCGGGGAAAGTGAAACTCTGATCCTATAAAAATCTCAATCCAGCCTTTTCTCTTTGTCTTATTCCACTTTCAAAATTATTCATAAGAAAAGGTCCATTCAAGAACGCGAAAATAGGAGAACTGTGAAAGACGAAGTTATTTTTGTGACTTGAACCCAGCACACACCTTGACTATAACATGTAAGCATGTATGCGTAAATTGTCATAAAATATGCATGAAACCCATGTTTTACCGTTGGAGTCGAATGACTCCTTCTCCAGTTCTCTCTCGGTCATCGTCTACGCACCAGAAGAAGGGGTCACACGATACGTTGGAGCAAATATTAGTGGAGATACGGAGAATGAAGGGTTCTAGCTTTCTTTGTTGTGGGTGACTGTTCTCGCAAACTTAGGCTTTTTTGTCTAGAAGTAGTTGAAAAACGCGGACACAAGACCTGAGCAAGATATCATCATCTCAGGTTGGCCTGTCAGTTTGTGTACTTGTGAAAAAAGTGGATATTTCAGGGGAAAGTTATACCCGTGGGAGAAGAGTGAGCGATCTCACATTTTGTATCCTCTTACTTTTCACAATTTTCTGTGTCTTATGCAAAAGCAGTGGTTGTTAGTAAATAAATGTACGCTTACTCTTTTACTCTGTAACGTTAAAAAATTTATCATAAAATAAAATGTTTTTCATGAGAATGAATATATGGCTTGTATTCTTGTTTTCATCATTTGTTGTAATGGCATAAACAGTTTTTTGTCTTTTATGCTCTCCGCAGATGAATATGAAGGTGGAATCTTGTATTAACACTTCAAAATGATGTTGCAAGAGATTGTCTTGCAAGAGAATGCAATTTTCTTTCTGCATTTGAAATGTCCACAAAAAGCATTTATTTTAAAGCTCTAAAAGTTATTGGATGATGTCTAAAAGTTAAATGATGTTTGACAAACACTAGATTGTACTTGTAGTTAATTGGTGTATGACAGCAACCTTGTTTCTTGTTTGAGTTGCTTCATGAGAATTTTGCTGATTGCTATTTAGATTTAAGCTGTAGAAAAAGTTTTTTTAACGGTTTTTACCCATATTTACTAACGGGTGATTTGCTATTAATATCTATACTCATGCCGTGACATTTGACATTTAGATGGATTCTGAGATTGGATATTTTAAATTGTGAGAACAAGCTTTAATGCCTGAGCATAAAGGCTGACACTTGGCAGTTGGCAGTGATGTTTGCATATTTTCTAGGCTAGAATAGTAATGTAGATGCATCCTATCCCTTTACACTTCCGTGGGTTTACCCTTACCAGTCAACGTGGGCGGAATGCTGTAAGTCTCTGACAAGGTAAACGTGCCAAGTGTACTACTACTAAATTGCATTTAGTGAGATATCACTCACACAAAATTGGAGATTAGTGGAATTTGAGAAGCGTTGAACGACTATGGAGAAAATCTGTTGTATTTGGTTTGATGATGGATTCTCCCTGCAACTCAACAGAGTTGTGTTAATCGATTTGTCATTTCAACAATTTTGTTGTATTTTTCATAAAACTGAGCGGAAAAAGTCGAACATGTTTGTTTTTTAACCTATCGAATTGAATTGCCGACTTGGATGGAAACTGCAAACTAGCATCGGTANCTCAACAGAGTTGTGTTAATCGATTTGTCATTTCAACAATTTTGTTGTATTTTTCATAAAACTGAGCGGAAAAAGTCGAACATGTTTGTTTTTTAACCTATCGAATTGAATTGCCGACTTGGATGGAAACTGCAAACTAGCATCGGTATATAATATGCATACAAGCACGTACTCAAAAACAAGTTGTCAACTGTAGTACGTTGAAAAGCATAAAGTTACATTATCTCACGCCAACGCGACTCGACACCGTGACCAATGCGTTAATTGCACTGGTCGTTTACTCACAAAAGAACGGGGATTGAATTCTCCTAGAATGATATTTCACTAGTAGTAGTAACTCAACTGCACGCAGAAAGTTTGCCTTGTTCCTGCAAACCTTTGTACACTATATTCTGATTATTTCAAAAGATCGTGACACCACGTCCACTCTACGCACTACAGTTCCACAGTGNTTGCCTTGTTCCTGCAAACCTTTGTACACTATATTCTGATTATTTCAAAAGATCGTGACACCACGTCCACTCTACGCACTATAGTTCCACAGTGGATGATGGAATAATGCATGACTCGTCCTCGTTATCTGATGGAACACAAACCGTTTTCAAATCAAAATGTGAAAATATTTAGCTTTCGGATTTTCACCAAAAAAATATTCACCTCCCAGCCGACATTGACTAACTGAAGCACAGCGTATTGAGAGAGTATACTTTCTTACATCTGCTTCTCCTAACTATTTATAGACGAAAGAGATGGAAATCGGATGAAAAATAGATCAATATATTTTGAATGCAAAGTGTTAGCCCACGAAGTAATTTCAAAGTACCTTAATAAGAGATCCGTTCTTTCATTTCACGTTGTCTTCAGTCACTCGGTTATTCATGCTTCAGAGAGGAGTTTCGACATTCAAATTCCTGCAAGCTACACACCATCCCTGATAAATACAAAATTTTATTAGCTCCCGGCTCAACCTACTTTGCAGCTTTACGTCCTTTTCCTCAAATAACAACTAACGCTGTACACGCAGTACCATGTTCACTCAGGCACCTGTATGGATTCGCAAACTGTCCACAATTCCACATCATATTCCTCGTTAGCGACTTTTGTCACAATAAGATGCATCAACTCTCGGTGTAGCATCAAAAGAGCAAAAACTCGTCGTCAACTATGCCTCCGCCTATTTGTCTGCACCATATAATGTGCGGAAGTTAAACTATTGATTTGCACTCTGCCGGAATCCAACAATAAACGCCGACATTTCTTATTTTCCACCAAACGACAGTAGTGCAGTGGTGTGGTGGTGGTGTGCACATGCAAAGCAATGGAGTACTCCCTCGCCTTTCTCTACTAACTACTGGGTTGGCACATCATTCCAACCTGCTGGTTGTAAGTAGGGAGAGGGAGTGAAAGCGTCTCATTGATGTGTGATGTGAATGAGGAGAGCTGGGAGGAAGCCGTCAAAAGATTGACAATGGTCTTTCACTCCGCGTTTTCTCTTCCATACAATAGCATTTCACTAGGAATTTCCAAGTAGTTAAATGGTGACTCTCAGAGTGTGCGAGGGAGAAGGAAGGAGAGCCAACAAAAATTCTGGTGAATATAAAATATTGACAAACATTATTGTCTGTGGTTTTTGGCTCCACTCTGCCTTTCCTCCTGACGTTCTCATCGCTGAGCTCACACTCTCTTTTTCTCTGCTTTCTCACATTTTCGCTTCACTCCTCTTTGCATCCGATTTGAAACTGACTTCCTCCCTCCTCTATATGGTGGTGCATGACTAGGGAAAGGTACAGTGCACACTACATTCGTTGGATGGTGAAAGCAGGTTGATCTCGGGCGGATGCCAGACAGATGGAGGCCACTGTTTGGAATATTTTATATTTACTCGGATGAGGAGGAAACGGAATGCTCGTCGTAGACTCTTGCTCGTTGCTTCAGTGCGCCTTCAAATACGTCGGGGAGTGACTTCAGTTTTGAAGCACCACCAGGAAAAGCAGGAGCCCCGGAATCGTGCATGCATCGATTCTCTTCCTGTAGAAGAAAGCCTTGCTCGTCACTACACAATCCATTCCAGAGAGCAGGGTTACTCCACACATCAACCCTTTACAGAGAGCAGAGGTGGAGTAACAGAGCAAATGCTATTCATGAAAGGATTCATGAAATGACTCTGAAAATTTCTTTTACAGTTTGTATTTTTTGAATTATTATTGGCAGAATCGTTCCTGGATTCGCCCATTGTTCACTCTTTCGCCCCGAGGTTAAACAAAACTACATCAACCATAAACACTGAAAACTCTTAGATGCAGGAAAGCGGAGAATATGCAAATTGAACCTGAGTTAAAAAGTCAAAGATACGACTGGGAAAACAGAATGATTACAGTCGTTTTCCTGTTTTGTCAGTTGTTTCTGAAACAAAGCGGATGCGACTCAAACCGCTTTCACGGATTATGACGTGAATTACCCCTTGCAAGCCGCATGGTAGCACTTAAAAACTTTTTTAAATCTACAACTACCGGTGATTTTTGTACCACAGATCAATATAAATATTAAATTACAAATAGATACAGAGCTTAATGGGGTTTCAAACTTTTATTTTAATGAATTCGCCATTTCCTCGCGAAACCTGATTATTAATCAATATTGTGTACCTTTGCATAACTTCTATATGCCCCTACAGCTTGTTGATTTTGTGAATAGACGACTGTTCATGTTTCAGTCGTCCTATCAAAAATTTCATCATCAGTTATTTTGTATCATAATCATCATCATCATCCAGTGAGTGTCGTACTGTACTATATTAATAAAGGTGTAATTACTCACCACATCATCATTACCAGATTCGCCCAAAATGGAAATCTTATTACACAGATTACAGCATAGAATAAAACTGCACCGTAAAAAATCTCTTATTACATCGCATGCCTCTTAATTATTCCAAGCCACAACAATGCTAATACATAATTGATAATTACGGTAACAGGATCCTTGCTTATTGGAAAGCCGACTTTTGTTCGACTACTGGAGGCACAATGCTCGCATAAAGGAGAGACATGGAGCTTGTGGTTAAGAAGATGGAAATTCGATAGCACAGTATTATCTGGAAAGGGCATGCTTGCATAAAGTAGGTAAATGGGTGATGGTGTGGTGGTGAGTGACTCTAAGAGAGTTGCCCACGAGCACTACTCTGTGTAATCCATAACTTTATTGTGATAGTGTATCAAAAGACTGATAATAAGAGAACACGATAAAATTGTTTGGTGGGATATTTTACATCGGAGAAAGTAACTTTTCCCACCCTCTTTCATCCAAGCGAGAAGCACAGAGCACTGCTGTTATATTGGAAGACGGGAATAATGAGGCAATGGAGATGAAAGTTTTTGATAGTGGAATTTGCGGGAATGAAGAGCTTTAATTACAAATTAGAAGATTGCAATATTTCCTAATTTGGCAACGACCAACTCCACTCAGGAGATGCTCTGCTTTACACACATTGACTAATAGTTAGATTGCTCGGATGGTGTATATCTAACGTATCTGTCTGTCTCTCTTTCTCTCTCTGTGGTGGTGGTTCACTTGGACTGCCGAGCGAGCACAAACCCGGCAAAAGGGAAAGCGAACGAGAATGGAAACAAGGAATGAAAGGGAAGAGAGAGCGCTTTTGTTGGCTTCGTTTCAGACTTGATTTCTCCAGACATGAAAAGAGAGTTATAGTTTACTTTACTGTGCTATACTTTCTCTCTTCCCCCTCGTTCCTTGCCGTGTACCGCATCTCCTATCATATAAAGCGGAATGTTAATAGAGGAATGGATGTAGTGGTGGGGTATATAGCAAAGCACTAATCATGGCATCCATTCCACTTTTTTTCTATGCCAAAACCAAAGCCAAGAACTCAATATCGTGAACAAAGAATAACACCATAGTCATGCAATTTTCAGCGTAATGTGTAATTCTTATACAGCACACCATGCCTCAATCTATCTATATATACTGCTTACAACACTGGGAATAGTTTCGGAGTCAGTTCAACTTCAAACAGATAGTGCCATGAAGGACATCTCTTTTGTTAGTCTCACCACACACATACTGAAAAGGGTTCTCCTCATCTACGGTGGAACAAAAGCACCAGGAAAAAAATAAGATTTTATAGGCTAGCACACGATGAGAATTTTTTCCTAAAGAAACCATCCCACCTTCTCTTTACCTACAAATAACCTTGTTAAAACTAAAACACAGCGCAGATTAGACGAGAGAATTATGTACACCGTCTTTTTCCTAGACTCTGTCTGCATTTTCTGATTCCCTTAAAACGGATCATTCGGGACTCTTCCAAGAGACGTAGGATATTATTATGGGCATAAGTTACTGCACAAATATGCATTCCGGGATGAGGCTTCGCTTTCTTTGAAGATTACACAGGCCACAGGACTGACACACTTAATTATGGCGCTTTCGAGGAAAACCTGTTTGGTGGAGCAAACCACATTACAGGTTTATTCACATTGTCTTAATGCTTTCTCCTTTCACGAGAGAGAGAAAGCGCCGTAGGAAAAAGTGCATTATGTGAAAGCTTGTAAATAAAGTGGGTGTAATAGCTAGTAATAAGATGAAGCGCACAACGGTTTATCATAATATACTTATGAACGCATACTACAGCTTCGTTGAGATTATTTTGCAATCCTCACAAGAAATCGAAACCAACCAGATCGAAAGCTATCAGCTACCCAGTTATTATTAGAATGTAATCTTTCTCTGCTTAATGCGTAGTCCATAATTCTGTATAGATTGTTGATGATTTTAAGGAGATAAATAGTCTTTGTCTCTGTACCTTCTCTGGTAAAAAGCTCCTACTGGTTTGACAAACCGACGTCACAGCTTATTCGTGGTGATGCGGTGATTATTTCTTTACTCTCTCTTTTACTCTGTCCCTAACTGAAAATACAAATAACCTAATATTGTACTACAAATAGAAATACAAGCAAGCGTGTTGTTAAAATAGGGACGAAATTCACGAATTGAAGCAGTGGGCCAACATTGACTCTCAGAGTGGGAGATAGATTATTGGCACGACTTTCCACGTAAGCCGGCACACAAAAGGGAAGGCGGATGCCACATTATAAGACGTAGTGGGAAAACGGCAGAAGGGTTTACTCTAAAAGTCTTTACCCCTTGAGTATAATCGGGGAGGAAACATTGACTTATCTAAAACATAAATCCTCCATCCGTTGTACTACCTTCGTCTCTTAGTCCTCCTTTCTTTTCTCTGTTCCTTTTCTTCCTTTTTATCATTCTCGGCGTAATACGTCACAAAATATTCGCCTTGCCTATTTACACACATAAGTGGATGAACAAATGAAAGGGGCTGTGTATGCCGAGGATGGTAATTTCTTAGGCGGAAGTTGTGGGGAAGATCGGGAAGACATTCATATACTGCGACACGAGCTGTTATTGTATTCACTACCGACACGATAAAAAGAAGAGACAACTTTTTGGCCCATTAATACGAGAATATATAACGCTTACGGCTTCGTCAAACACGCTTGTGTTGTACTTGCATAATTATCCTTCATCCTGATGTGAAGGAAGCAGTTCTCTGCGTATTGTTCTCGCAGAGTGTATTCTGTATTTGTAGCATGACGTCGCGGGGTGCGACAACAGAGAAAACTGACTTTGGGCTGGAAAGTGGTAGTACGCTGAGGACAAGTGTGTGGAAGGAAACGGATGAGAAAGGGAACCAAATTGAAGTTACGCAAGTGAGGAAATTAAAAATCAATATAGACTTTTTTCCTACATCGGCGAAGGGGTGACAAGCACGTAAATTCGCTTCGGCATATAATAAAGCTTCTCTATTGTTGCTCCCTCTTTGAATACTTAACATAATGGACTACTCCGGAACACAACGGCGGCTTTCCCAGTACATAATATGTGTTTTTTTTTCGCTCCAAATCTTGAAAAGAGTTGTAGTCTGTTTATAAATCATGGTCAGAGCCCAAAATAGCTATTGTTATGTAGTCTAAAAAAATGAATTACACCCAAATTACGTATACAAGTACACTATTCATGGAAAATGGATTGTAAATAGGATATTTCAACATTGAAGCATTGCTGACGGTGTTTGCGTCAATCGCTGTGCTCCAGTTTTGCAGCCACTCTTTGAAGAAAGGGGTTCAGGCGATTAAAATAGATTTTCACATAGAAAACAATGACCTCTATTGAAAATGAATGCGCATGGATAAATCAATTTTCAATACAGATGTATCTCTTACTCAAAAAATTTCACCTCTTATTCAGTTCGCTAACAGTACCAACAATAAAATCACCAGATTTCACAGCAAATGTTAATTTTTATACAGTTTAGTTCTTTAGTTTTATACAGGTTAGTTTAGGTAGTACTTATTCAAGCCCGGCCTTTATTCGGAAGACTCGCGTTTCTGCAGACGAAGGCAATGAAAAACATTGGCGAAAAGTTTGCTCTATTTTTCGGCATTTTGAATGCTTTACTGTCGCAGGAGAACTATTGACAGTTTGAAAGTCCGGATTTCATCGCCTTTTCTAGGTTGCACTAACAAGGTTGGCAAAAAGTCAGGCAAAATTTAGGGTGAAAGACAAAAGATAAGCACAACAACGGATTTGTTCCTTTCATGAGCAAGAACACTAAAGTCACCGCATCACGGACTTTACAAAAACACTTGAATTGTCAATGTTCTTTGGACAAGAGTTTTCTACAAAAGAACTTGGCAACTTTTTTAATTTAAAGAAAATTGTCACTCGCGTCCTCCATGCATGTGTTCTAAATTGTATACCTAAAATAATACTCTTTTCCAGTGAACTATCAGTACATTGTGAGTCTGGAAGAAGAAACTGAACATCTGAAGCAAGAAATAGTCCACATCTTGACAATTGCATGAGCCAATGCTAAGTCACCTCAAACGTGCCTCCGATTTTATTATATCCACATATTAGACGGTTCGAGATCAATCAAACCCCAAAACTTCACCTCACATCAATATAAAAAATGGAAAGTTGTACATCAGTTTTCGTATCATGTATATATGTTGCAAGAAATTTTCGTTGGAATATAACTGGAGTGCGAGTATTCCATAATTAATAAGCATATCATTTTTCACGCCGTAGAACTCCACTAATAATTCAACTAAATATTTAGCGGTGGAGTGCAAATGTCAAATTCAATTTGAAACCTTAGCATGATTACCATGAATCAACCTGCGCCACAATATTTCTGATGGTTAGAGTCTTCTGGTGTCATGCTTCTGAGATAGAGGTTGGAATAAAGTGTACAATACCGGTACGACAATGTGGAATCTAGTGGTGAAAACGATGTTAGCTCGCACTTTCTGCTGAAATACTACTCGAACAATATCCTAGTCCCAGTTTTGTCAGCATGCCCTGGTCCAGTTGAAAAGTGAAAGGGAGTCGTCGTGTATTAGTTAACGGTCTTTCATTACTCCGTGAGCAAAGTTTTCCTTTCTCTCTCTCTCCCAAGGAAATACATACATTTTGGTGATGATGACAAGGCTGGTCTCCGTTATAGAAGAGTAGCAAATTATACATTATTATGTAGCCGAATGTAGACACACATTTATCCAAGTGTGTGTGTGTAGATGCAGACACCAAGACAGGGAAAAAACTCTTGTACTTTGATACCGATGTTGTATTCTGCTCCTGGTTGGATAAGGCTTCATGTAGTTATTCCATTGTCAACATTAACATTTTACCAGCTTGTCCAACTTTTTCCCAACGAACAGAGAGGAGGAAAAAGTTTCAGCTTGAGTAAAACCGAGGGAATGAGAAAGTGAAAGTAAAGGAGAAGAGAGAGAACAAGGAAAATTGAAGTCAGTCTTTGGAATCTCTGGAAGCGAACTTTTCAGAGTCGTCTGCTCCTGCTCTCCTTTCTCACTCCCCTCTGTGTCCCTTATATATTTATCTCATTTTGTCGTCGACACTTTTACTATGCATACACATATATATATATATAATGGCAATACTTGCCATTTTGTTTGTGAGAACACTTTTTTAAACAGTGGTCCACCCTGTAGAGTCGAAGACCTGGGTAACAAGCATACGACAGATTAAAGCAGTTGCTAGTAAATAAATATGCCTTTGTATATTGTTGTAACGTGTGTACATTTCCGCTTCGCAGCTGCTTTCGCCGCAAGTCAGTCGCACTCGGGGATGAGCTTTAATAAGAAATGTGTACGCGTATATGTGTAACACATTATGTAATAATGGAAAACTCTCCTTTGCTCTTCCTCTGCCTCGCAAAAGGAGAAAGTAGAGACCGGGGAAATGTTTTGTGTAGGTGTTGAATTCTATAAAGTCGAGTTATACTTCTCCTCACACATAACCTGTTCGTTCAAGTTTCTTGGCTTCTCTCCCAAGAGCAGCATAGACATAACATGCTTTCTCTTTAACTACCGTCATCATCAACCAGTCGCCACGCAGGATACTTTGACGCTGTCGGCTGTAGTATATTATTAGACGTGTTTTTTGTCACGAATCCTTTGCCCAGTATTTATGCCCAGCTACCACTACCAGGAACAACTAAGACGTTATCTTACGCCTGAATGATATAAGAGGCTGGACAGCTTGTGGCAAAAAGCTAACTTTCTGTATCGTACAATATAATACACAGCTAATGCAGAATAATAATGCAAGTTTTCAAGCGTATAAATTTTTGGAGGATGTGTGATAAAACAAGTTATCCGTCCAGGTAATGACAGGCAACGCAAAATCTGGAAAAACTGACCAATGTCTAATAAACAAGACTAATACAAGTGTGACTCAAAGAATGAATGGTCCTTTACTAAGCGTCTTAGCACACAATGATTACATCAGAGATTCGTCCGTGGTCAGATTGGGATAGGGGCGTGGAGAGAAACTGATGTGGCATTTTTTGACGATTAGAAACTTATTTTCATACCGGCTGTATTAAAAAACGCAATTAAGTTTGCGTTTTGCGTTTCTTAATACATAGCCGGTATTAAAATAAGTTTCTAACCGTCAAAAAATGCCAAATCGGTTTTCTACGCTGGTTGAAACAACACTTTTGTACATTCAGACTGAGTTATTTTGGTTTGTTAATCGAATACAAGTTCTGGTAGTTTACGGTATGCAGCTAGCATCAACTAAAATATTTTCTCCGCCTTCGTGAAAACAACGAACTTAATTATTGACATTTTTCAAAATAAAGACACGCTCTGCAAAGCAGCCCTCCTCAGTTTGTTCGAAGTAAAAATGTAGCAATAACCAAGGGACTGCTGTTGCTGCTCACTGTCTATCCGTGGATAGACAGTGAGCGATTCCCATTTGCTGAGTGGTTTCCTCGCATAATAGTATCACTGTTGAGACAACGTCACCTTGTGCAGAATACGAAATGGAAGATGAGAATTCTGCTGAGGAGAAAAACTGTATTACGAGAGAGTGACGTGTGTGAGTACGCATTTCACAAATTCCCAGCAGAGTTTTTTGCTCAACCAGCATGCAATATAGGATATTAAATATGTGTCTACCTCTGTCTCATTTCACATCACATATTAACGAATGAGATGTGAGTTATACTAAAACGGGAAAACTCTCCCTGTCTGACGTTTTCGGCCTAGTTCTCTCCTATCCAAATATTAGAATGCGAATTCTGCTCGAGGAATGTAGGAAAAGTATTTTCTGAACCATGTTTCACATCACCATCCCATGAGCAGACATGAATGCTGGTTGTGTGCGATTTTCCATCAAAATAATATGAATCCTGGGGTACTTAAAGAATTTTTATGAATTTTTCGAGTAAAAAATATGAAGCCGTTCCTCTTCAAAGGAATGCATGTATGAACACACATAGAGACAGACACCCTCCGCCCCACCAGATACCAACAAGCTGTGAGTGTTAGTTCGTGTGACAAAGTTTATGAGAAGTGTACAGAGCGAAAGAGTGCGATGGTACATGCCTCCAGTGAAAAATGTAACTTTAATGCACTCCAAATATTTCTGAAAATCTCAACAGAGACAAGCAGCACGATCATGACAGACCATGAATCATCAAAGTGTTCTCAGCCATACGGTGATGGTTATATGCCTTTCTTTATGATCTTTTGGAGAAAAACTAGCATTTTCATAAAACATTATATTCTGCTCGTCCTCTCCTCGTATTCTTCGTGAACCACCACCACATCGCCACCATCATCATTTCAAGGCAAGTTACTGCTACTTTTTACCATGATGGTTGCATGGTATGGAAAAAATACTGGAGTTGAAAGAAGGAGGAGAGAAAAAAATGCTGAGCTTCTTGCAGATGTTGTCGTGAGACGTGAGTGTGATGTGACTGATCAGACCACGAATGGGAGAAGACGTTTTCCTCCTCACTTTTCCTTTCTCTTTCACACACACACAACTCATCACGTGAATTAAAGTAGTCATATAATGGTTTCTTCTTAGCTGCCAGTATAGTATGCGTGGAAAAAAAGTATTTCTTGTGGCAGATGCATTATGCTCCTGTCGTACGTACACGGTGTGTGTGCGGGCTCAACGTGGAAGTAAGGCTCTATCTTTGTGAAAAAGGTACCTTTCACTTTCCCCGTCTTTCTGGTGTTCGTGCTAGTTTCACTTATTTCCTAAAATGTGATGTTGACCAGAAGTGTCAAAATTCACACGGTTGCAGACACACATTATGGAAGAGATATAGGTTGTAGAGGCATGTTATGTACTATACATTTACGAGCTCAAAAGAATTACGTTGGAATAGGGTTTACCTATGATATAGTAGTCGGGCTAAGTCTACCGCTTTTTCCTGGTGTCCCTTGTTAATTAGGGATAAAGGCGTGTGTGCACGATCACTAAAGTACATCTGCCTTTTCCAAGTGCCGTCGTGAAAAGACGTACGATGAAATATCACAACGAACATTTAATGGCTACGTACATTTTCCTCTTTGCACAAAAGTCCGAAAAAATGACACAATACCATTTTGTTCATGATGAATATTTCCTTCGAACTCGAGGATAAAACGGGCGCTCACTCCAATAGTAAAGGGGAAAGGTGCAAAATGGCTCTTAATTCTTCGCACAGTCGTTGTGTAAGTGGTGCTCAATTCTCAGCGTGTGTGGACGGAGGGAATGCATGGGAATATCCCCAACGTGGGATCATACCGAACAATCTGGGAAAAGACTGGGAAAATAAACTATTTTGATTCTCAACTGAAGGATTCTCTATGAGAGATGGCTTACGATCATGTGTTTCAAGTGGCAGCTTTTGCCAGAGACACGAAATAGAAAGGTTAAGAGTCACATTGCACCCTTGTGCCAATAGAAAGAGCATGTATACAATTACTCTGTAAGCCCCTTGCTAAAAACATGGCTAAGCATATACCCGTAGTACGGTGTTGTAGGGTGGTTTCGGAGAAAAAGGAAACTTCCTTTACTCAACGTGTGTTTGTGCGAAACAATATGCATTATGCATACAACGTAACACAGCTTTCTATTTGTGCAATCACAACTTTTTAGAGGAAGAGATCATGGTGGCAAAGTGCTTGAGCTTTCAGGGTCTCACTCCTCTTTAATGGCACTAACTTCAACTCCATAAGTCTTTTGCCTTCGCTATACTACATCACATGTATCACAGATTAAGGATGATTCGTCTCAACCCAAAAACTCTTAGCTCCCGTTATCTTTGTCAGGGGAAAAGGCTGGGAATGCCGCCCACGCATCCCTCCACGGAACTCTAAATAAACACGTTTAGGCCAAGTCACTGTTTTTCAATTCTCTTTCAATCCTATTTCCAGCGGAGCCTTTCCTGGATAATGATGTACAAATGGCAAACTATGAAAAAAATACACGCACACAAACACACTCGCAAGTGTATGAGTCACTGTTTCTCGAGGAAAAATGGACTTAGGGTTGTTACGTATTTGTAAAGTTTGTTGCGTTTCGTAATTCAGATATGGAGTAAAATTCTAAAGAGATTCTTCCTGCAATGGCTTGAGTGTTTCCTGTGATAATATTATACGTCTTATCCCCGAACATGATGTTCTTTAATGCGATTACACAACACGACCATTTCACCTTTCCCGTAATCCCTCCAAAGAAAGTGTGTCGCAACAAGGAAAAAGTTGTAAGTTTGTCAAGAAGAAAGACAGGTGTAGAGTAGAAGGATCATTGTGTCCTTTTTATTATAAAGTTGACGACACAACCTTGTCAAGTGACAATGGAATGATCAAAACCCGTCTTGTAGGCACACTGCGCTGAAAATGAGATGGACTGAAATGAATGTGCCAAAATACAATTATTTTTTTGCCATTGTCATTGAAAAGTTTCATTTCGCCTTCCATCTCGCTTCATCACTCTTTTCCCCACTTCGTCTCTCATTCATATCGCACACCGTCTTCTTTTCGTGATGTAAATCAAACTGCGTCAGCAAAAGTTTTAAATTACCAGTTGAGAATTGTGTGTGCTCTTCTCAAGCGAAGTGTAAAATGAGCGAGAGAGATAATGTTTATGTGAATAGTAACTGTGCTCACGCTTTAATCAGTGTCATTGACAATGGGTCTTCACACACACACAAAAAGGGTGGAGGATTATGGACGTGTGTAAGTTTATTGTATCCTCTGTGTTGTACTGAAAGAGAAAATTGTGTTTTTTTTTAAACGAGACCAAGTGAGAATATCACAAGAAAAGGGAGCTAAGGANTGTAAGTTTATTGTATCCTCTGTGTTGTACTGAAAGAGAAAATTGTATGTTTTTTTAAAACGAGACCAAGTGAGAATATCACAAGAAAAGGGAGCTAAGGACCAGAAAAGTTTGTATTTGCGCTGTACTTGGGTCTTTCACAGTTTCACAAATGATTATTATTGCATACCCTCCCTTTCCTGTTCCTACGAAAGTGTGGCTACACGTTGTCAGCATTGGTTTACATGCTCTGTGCAGACGGCTGGGGAGTATGTGCGTACTTTGTAGAAAGCAGTTAGCAGGGAGTCATGGAACACGCCTATTAATCCGTCAGCAAGGAATTCACACTGAGGTACTTTCTCTCAGTGAGCGCACCTGCATAAAAAATGCGAGCAGAGAAATTGCCACTCTCGCGACTTTACACTTTCATTTTTCTCAATAGCTCGCCTTTCCTTTCGCACAATGTGCATAGATAAGTACAGCGAGGGAAATGGATGCGTGTCTGTAAGTCTTCTTGGCTCCAGTGGTGTAGTCCTAGTATTTCATCGTCGGGTCATAAAGTAGGGATGAATGAAGAGGGAAATTGTAGAGTGGGAAAAGAAAAGGGAACGTCAACGAGAGATGATCTCATTGATCACTTAAGACTGCTCTAGTCACGTCTTACAGTTAGGAAGAGAGAGAGAGAGAGTACTGAATCCACAACTTCTCACTTTCTCCAAGAGACACTCGCAGCAGGACTAGAACTGGAAATTTTTGCTGTCCAGGTACACACTGAGTATAGCTCTGAGAGAGCGAAGAGGCGACACTAGAATTTCGAGCAATCATCCCGTTTTGTGTATACATCAATGAATCACCAAGAGAAAAAAGGACAAGCTGCAAAAGGTCTTGAGTGCAAAAGGACGGAAATGACAAGAGGAAAAGGAAACTACATGAGTACTCCACCTACCTATCAATCTTGACTAGAAGCTGAAGAAAGTCTTTTCTTTACTTCGTACTTCCATATTAACGTTTTTGTACTTTCTTCACACAAAAAAACGTCGTATGCGTATTTCGGTGAAAAAGAGGAGTCGTAATGAATGAGCACTAAATTTGAACCACAGCAAACAAATAGAGTGAAGTCAATTTTTTTACCTTTTAAACTCTTGGTGTTCTGGAAAAGTAAGACTTGGAAAAGTTACGTATTAGAAAATATGAAAATGAGGTGCATAATGTTTTAGAGTAAACGACAGAAAAGATGCAACCAACAATTGCTGTGTAAATCCTTCAACATACTCGTTGTCTCTGACTCTCAAAAAGCTGCATTGTCATTCTTGATGAACGTTTGTAGACGAGAATTCAAAAGATCGGGAAAAGCTCTGCCACTCTTTCCCTATAACTGGTAGTAGTAAAGCATAAAGTTTTAGTATAAGATTCCAAAGATGCCAGCAGGATGATATTGTAATGCTTAAGGATGTCCCTTTGCGGATTCGGCTTTAGCACGAATTTAATCCAATCGAAAGCGATTATGAAAGTGGGGAAGAGAGAATAAAGAGATTCTCCAGATCGAAAACGTGGTCGGCCTATCTAACTATCACACTGATCACTGACGGAAGCGAAAAGACAAAGG